>JASDQU010244176.1:194722-210380 GCA_032191745.1 Picea mariana | reverse complement strand
TTTTTAGTCTAGGTAGGATTTCGGTGATAGGCATCCAAATAACTCCCCATTATCTGGTTCTCACATTGTCAAAACAATAGAAGTTGTCAAATAGGGAACAATAGAAGGGTTAATCTGCGATGTAAATAAGAATCAAATTCTAATGCATATTGTTGGCTAAGTACTTTGTTAAGTGTTTTAATCACATATATGTGTCCCAGCTTGGTTGTATACACTTGATTCCTTCAACCCCCCCTACCTCTACCTCGGGTGAGACTTCATCTACTTCGTAGGTGTTGCCGAAAGGGTCGATAGTTAGGGTTTTGTTGGTGCATTGTTGAAGCGTTGAACCTTGGGTCTACCCCTGTGCCAACAAATGGTTTCATTGCCAGGACCTAAAACTATTATTGTTCGGAACTAAAGAAAAGAGAAATCTCGGTGCGTAGATCTGTTGTTGTATTGCATAGTATTGTACTTGACTTGCGAAGCTCTGTACTAAGAAATAAATTGGATCTGAAGAAAATAGGTAAGATCTTAAAGCTTTGTGCTCTGGTAAAGGTAATATAAGGGGAAATTTTTGTTTCAAAAATATGAATCTAGGTGTGCTTGATAGATTTTGTCCTAGGCTGGAAACTAGGGAACGGTTAGAAGAAAGAATTGATCTGAATAAATTTAATAGAAATAGAGAAAAATATGTTATTCCTATGCATAGAAATAATTTTTGGACTAATAAGTGGATGCAGGAACCTAGAAAGAATTTTTGCAGATTGCAGGTTCAGCACTGTGATCCCAGTGCACAGTACAAGAGAGGTTGGGTTTTTTTTAAAAGAAAGAGAGGATTAACACTGTGATATAATTGTAGAAGGTTGGGACATCTTTCTAAGGATTTCCCTAGTACAGGTCCTATTTATCTTTGTTGTAAAGCTATTGGTCACGAGGTTGAGGATTTCCCTAGGATGATTGCTAAAGTTAAAAAGATGAACATGAGACAAGAAAACTATAAAGAAGGTCAAGAGAGTAAGGATATGTTAGAAAACTAGAAAGAGAAAGAATCAGAGAAAGCTCAAATTATGTTAAAAGAAGTAATGGATGATCATAGAGACATCAGTTTACCAGAGATCTTGAAATAAAAACAATGCATAGTTACAAGGATAGAAGACTTCGACATAGACTATGTATTGGATGAATAAACACACGTGAATATTATTCCAGAACGCACTTGGGAATTTTTGGGAAAGCCTACTATGATACCTTCATTGGGAAGGATAGATTTTTTTAAAGGAAAGATGATAACCCTATGTGGAAGAGTTACTAACATACCTATGATTGATCATGAAACATCGACAGAAGAAGACTTCGAAATTATCAGATTTGTTGAGAATAGTGACCCATTCCCACTTTTATTAGGAAAGACTTGGATTGAGAAAGATCATATCATAAGGAAAGTAGCCTACAAAGAAGAAAAAGAAAGAATTAAGGGACTTCATAGCTAGAAAAATAGCGTGACTAATAGAAGAACAAGAGGATTAGTCGAAGCAATAGAGGGCTAGAGAATTAGTTGTTGAACTTGAAAGAACAAAGGAAGACTTAAAGAACCTATCTATGCAAGAAAGAAGTATAGCCACCATGGAAATAGAAAAAGAAGGAACATTAACCGCAGAAACTGTAAGAGCACATCAGTAGTGAGAAGTCACTTTACTAGGAGAAGATAAGAACATGAATGGAAAGAGGAATCCAGAGACTTGGATCATAGGAAAGAAGGTAAGGAAGCTCAGTAAGAATAAAGCCAAGTTAGCAAAACTACATGAAGTTCCAAAAAAGACTTCGCAACAGGAATATCTACAGAAGTTGAACCTCGTCGGAATAGAAGAACCACACAGAATGGGACTTCTCCAAAACAAAGCTATATGACCATTGGAGGTGCCCCAAACATTAAAATAATGCTCCAAAATGGCTAGAAACATAGCTATTGATGGAAATACCATCGTTGGACCATTGAGACCATGCCATAATGGACGTATTTGTATTGATTGAGCCATTCCTTCTCATTGGAGTAATCTGTTACGAAACTTGCTTATTTAACCCGTCGGACACTACACCAGGACCACTTTTTGCAAACCATGATTATCTAAGCTAACAGAGAATCCATTGTATCACATTTTTCTTTATAGACCTCACAATATGTCTGATTACCTTGCTTATCTGTTCGCATACCCGAGTTATTTGGTTACGAGTGTGCATGTCGAGCAAATGTAGCGCAGTAGAGAAGTCTTTGGAGGAGATTCTTGTAGACCTCATGGCTGAGAGAGTCATGTCTATAGGAATACAGGCTTCATCGACTAGAAGATTTCAAGAATCCCCTTCGACTACACGTATTTCTAGCCGAACCGCGACTAAGAAGCGAATAAAACACTGCGACGATCTGGCTAACGCAAAGAAAATCCCGTCGGTCTTTTTGAAATACATACCACCTTTGGCTGGCACGGTTAATCATGATAGCATCCCATGAGATTTCAAGTACATGTTGATCACTGCATATCTTCTGAAGGGGATATGCATAGTTGGGCCACAATTAGGACATATCCTAGCTCTATAGAACAACGAATTCAATCTCAGAGACCAAAAGAACTACATGATTCTCACACAGCATTGGTATTTGATGAAGATGACTGGGAAGAAGTCATGCATAGTCTCCCAGTCATAGATAAAGGAKCTCATGCAATCGACGATCTTGAATGTAATGAAGATTCCTCACTTTGGACGACATTGGAAGGTTAACGCTTGCGTTAAACTCCTCCTGTCATGTTACCATGGAGGGTATATGTGGCTTGAAAAGTGCGTGATGATGGATCTGGTGTTGATCCATCTCATTACARGAATAATCATGCAGGGACCGGACCCTCAACAGTTTTGTCCAGGGAAGAATTTCAATCGCTCCCTAGCACAACGCATAAAGGAAGATTACGRCGATGTAGAAAAGGGAAAGTGAAGCTACAAGGTAGCCTCCATCCACGATGCACAGTGCACATATATTTTCAGCTTATAGACAGTAAGCTCATMAAAAATAACCACCCGACACAGGTCACTGGAGTTTTAGTAGACCTCGCAGGAAAGTGTGTAGAATGAATGAAAATGAACTGGGTAAGTTACCTCATCAACGAGTTGGATAAGTACTATCGCAAAGCACAATATCATGGATATGAGTTTCATTTTAGTTGGCTACTGGTATTGATCACATTTGTCCCCTAGAAAATTCAGCCTTCCCGGAAGTTGAACCATCAGATTCGTTGGCCGCGAGGTTCTCCACCTTGTGGTACACGAATGATATGGTGAAGCAGTGGCAATCGAAGGAAGTGTTCCATGCTTACTACCCACAAATGAAGCACACCATTGAGGCATTTACACGAATGACCTTGAATACACTGCACAACTGCATGCCACTAACAAAGTTCCACGCAGATTGGCACTTTATCTACATCATTGCGTGTAGAGATGAAAGTAAGGAAGAGCTGCAGTCCTATTATAAGCTAACCGACAAAGATATGGAGGAGATAACCAAAGAATGGCCAACATAATTCCTTGTACTAGTGGAAGATGTAGAAATATCCGACCCTAACATCATCGGAAGTCCATTGGTCACACGAGTCGAGCATGATGGACAGACGAGCATGAAGAAAAAGAAGAAAAAGGAGGAAGTGCATAACATAGAAACTGATGAGGAGAACAATTCATCAGAGGAACATAGGCCTGATTCACCCATAGAAGAAGGAGAAGACGAAGTGAACAAAGAAGAAGGAGGGGAAGAAGAAGGAAAGTAAGACAAAGGTAAAGTTACACCACCAAAGGATCCCCTTACAGAGGCTGAAACATCAAAGAAAAGGAAGGTTTCTCCATAGAAACCCTCAGCAAGAAAGAAGACTCGAGCCAATAAGCCTCAGTCAAAGAATGTGCTCATAGTGGATGATGTCGATCTCATCATCACAACCATAGAGGACGCTTCATAGGATATCTTGCAAAGACATGAAGCAAAGAAAGAGACATTGTAAAGAATTGAGAATGAGATGAAATACATGCAAGAAGCTATTCATTCAAGTCRCACAGTACCGACTGCACCTTCATCGTCAGAAATTGTAGAATTTGGGGATGATCCCACCCAATTACGAAGGCTATTAGATGAAATAGAGGCTTGACTTCATCGAKTCCAATAAGAAAATGAGTAGGCTATAGAGGCCTTGAAGTAAGAAAAGGAGGAGGTCATAGAACAACTTTGAGTTGCGTAGAAGGAGAAAGATGAAATCTAGGTGATGTTTGAGGAGGATAAAGCGAGGATGTAGAAAGAAAAAGACTAGTTGTTCACAGAGAAGACTATGGCCAAAGAGACAGTGACTAAATCACTTCTCTCTATGTTGATCTTGGCACGGAAGGAAGAAGAGTCAGCAGAGATGCAAGTGGGGAAGCTCGCTAAGGCCATTCAATAGCTTCAAGTGAGAGTAATGGAGCTAGAGATCCAAGCAGTGTCAAGCACTCCACAATAAGTGTGTGATCAAATGGAAGAAACTGACAAGAGTGCAGTTGGAAGGATCAGGACCCTCACCTTAGAATGTAAGCAGTTGAGTGACCGGAGTGCACAAAACTATGAGCTCCTTGCAGAAGATATGGATCTGAATAAATTGGAAGCAAAACTATAGGAGGCGAAGCAATAGGCATCCACCGTGAAAGCACATATGAAGCTACTTACTGCAGTTGAGAAAATGAATCAATCATAGGAGTAGTGTGCAGTCCAATGGCAGGTTACTTCCATCCAGAGAAAATTCATGGTGGTGACACAGAGACTCCAGTCGGTGCAGGACGAATCCTGCATGCTTTTTGAAGAGATTGAATGACAAGGCTCATAGTTGGACAAGATGGTCACGATAGTAGAACAATGCCTGGAAGGGCCTGTTACAGAGCAGGTGATTCAGGAKTTCATCGAGCAGAAAGATCTAGTGAAGAAGAAAATAGAGGCAGATCGAGCTAAGCTCGATTACTTTGAAGCAACACTACTCATATCTGAGTGACTCGAGACGAGTCACAGGTGAGTGTTGGGGGCCTGTTATCCCTTGACCAAGTTTTGAGGAAACATTGGTCATGTTTGACCATTTTTTGGACTTCAACAGGATGGTCGAAGATGGAGCACCCAAGTGGAGTAGAGATTGTGGGATCTCACTCATTTTGTGGGCTTATGGACCCAACAAATGGTTTTAGGGTTTATGTAACGGATTAAGGGATGTCAGCCCATGGGTTTACCCATGATTAGGCCTTTTTGTAAATGTATAAATAAGTAGTTAAGCGATGTAAGAAGTACTAATAGATCTGGTTGGCATTGTGCAAGAATGTGTTAAGGTCTTATAGAGCTAAGTGTAAGTGTTTTGTAAGTTTATTTGTGCACAGACGTTGTATTTAAGTGCTCTGTGCTATTGAGGATTTGGCTCTATTCCTTAACCTGATTTTGGGGAAGGTGGATCTAGTGCATTGTGTGTAGATCACCTTTCCACTGTAGATTTGGGCTCTTTGGATTTGTGCACAGGAGCAAATGAATGTAAGAAGATCGAAGACTAATAAAGAAGAAGAAAAAGTTGGTGGACGTAGCCCCACACTGGGGTGAACCACGTATATCATGTGTCTTGATGTGCTTTACGTGATGTTGTTTATGTGGTTGTTTTCTTAGTGTTGTTGTTGTTATGAATGCATCTTATGTTATAGCTTAATGCTTAATGGTGTAAATGAATGCGATATATGAACTAATTCTATGTGCTAAGAGGTTTTAAGGGCTTGATATTTATTGTTACTACATTGATCTGTAATAAGGGTTAATTTGAAATGTAAATAAGAATCAAAACCTAATGCATATTGTTGGCTAAGTGATCTGTTAAGTGTTGTAATCGTAGATTTGTGTCCCAGCCTAGTTGTAGACACTTGAGTCCTACAACCCCCTCTGCCTTTATCTCAGGTGAGACTTCATCTGCTTCGTAGGTGTTTCTGAAAGGGCCAGTAGTTAGGGTTTTGTTGGTTCGTTGTTGAAGCATTGAACCCTGGGTCTACCCCTGTGCCAACAATTTTACTAATCCTTCTTAGATAACCCTTTTGGGTATGACTTTCAAAGTTGTTTATGTTCCTATTGTTAGCTCTGCAATTCATAGCTTTATGTCCAAAATTATTAAATGCATAACATAAATCAAAAAATTTAGTTTCATACCTGGGATTTGAATATCTTCTTAAAGGAGTTTCTCTTTTGAATCCTTCTTCTTCCTGAGGCCTATTTGTTAGTCATTGATTCTGAAATCTAAATATTCTCGGTGGAGGAGTGTCCCTGTAATCTTGTTTGTAGGTCTTCATATCCCCTTTGATTGTTTATGCGTAACTTTTTGGATTTGTTTCTTGGTCTGTTGTTTTGGAGCTTGATCCCTTTTTCGTCTGATTGTATCCAAGTATGGACTTGTCATGATGAGGCTTTTAACTACTAATAATGTTATCCAAAACTTTTGAGTTGTTCTGCATATTTTTCTCTTGAAGATCCTTTCTTAATGTGACAATCTTTGCTTCCAAATTTCCAATGACCCTGTCTCTTTCTTCTAGTTGTTATTTGAGTACTTCTTCAATTATTTTATCTTCTTCTATGTGAACCTTCAAATTTGTGATCATTTGTTCTAGTTCATGAGTGTCTTCTTTTTTGTCTAATTCTACTTGTAGCTTCTTGTTTTTCTTCTTTTCTCTTCTTATAACTTATATGGCACACAACAATTCTTCTCGGTAGTCAACTTATGTCTCTTCATATTCTTCTTCAGTGTCTTCTTTATCAGAGTCTTCTACTACCATGAATAGAACTCTTTTTGTTTCACTGTCACTGACTTCGTCTTCATCTGGTGAGGAGATGTCTTCTTTGGTGCATAAGTTTTTCTTGAAAGTTTTCTTTGTGGTTCTTTTGCCTTTATATATTTGTTTTCTATTTGAGTAATCTTCATCATTCCTCTTATTTTTCTTATGAGGACATTTGTTATAAAAATGACCAATACCATCACAATTAAAACAAATCAATGGAAACTTACATTTATATCGGTCGTTGGTTCCTTTGTTCAATCTTTTGACAAAGTTGGTCATTTGTTCATCATCTTCCGAGATGTCACTGTTGTTGCTATGTTCTTTTTCCTTTTTCTTTCCCTTTTGCTTTAACCTTTTGGATGCTTTGAAAGCTGCTTATTTTATATTTGGATTTTCCTGTTCATATTTCATTTCATATGCTATGAAGATTCCATGTAGTTCATCCATTCTTATTGACTCTAGATCTTCTCTTTCTTCTAGTGCTGATATCTTAGGATCAAATCTCATAGGAAGAGATCTTAGAACATTTTGAACAATTACAGATTCTTTAATTTCTTCTCCCAATCCCATGATTGCAATTATTGTTGCATCGAATCGTAAGAAGTAAGCTACAATATTCTCATCTTCCTTCATATTTAGTTGTTTGAACTGACCTCTATAAGTTTGAAGCTTTGATGCTTTGACTTTTGAATCTCCTTCATAATTATTTTGAATCTTGTACCAAATCTCTTTAGCGGATTTACAATGTATAACTTTGGTGTATATTGATTCACAAAGACCATTCATAAGTGCATTTGTGGCTTTGGAATTATTTTTCCCGAGTTTTATTGCTCTTTCATTTGTCGACGAAACTATTGGTTCTTTGTATCCATATACAATAGATTTCCAAATATCAAATCCTTGTGCTTTTATATATGTTTTCATCATTCTGCTCCAAAATGCATACTTCTTTCCATCAAATTGTGGTATTCCATTTGTATACATGTTGTTTCTCTCCATGATCTACCTTTCAGTGGTTAAATTGATTTTTGAAGGAACCTGCTATGATACCAATTGTTGGATAACTGAGAGGCGGGGGTGACTCAGTAATAGAGAAATCCAATCATTTTCAACCACAAAATGAAAGTGTTATATCAATGTAGCATTATCATCCAATAGTTGTAGAGTAAATAAACAATGAACAAATGAGAAATCATACACATACATAGTACACTAGTTTTTTACGTAGAAACCCAAAGTGGGAGAAAACCACATAATGTTTTATATTATATGTCTTTGAGATTTAAATTCATTGGAAGCACTATAACACACCCACTACGGAATTCAAAATTTTTTGGCCTTTTTCATCTTTTCTCCGATGAACAGAATTCTCGAATCCCTACGGGACCTAANAGAAACCCAAAGTGGGAGAAAACCACATAATGTTTTATATTATATGTCTTTGAGATTTAAATTCATTGGAAGCACTATAACACACCCACTACGGAATTCAAAAATTTTTGGCCTTTTTCATCTTTTCTCCGATGAACAGAATTCTCGAATCCCTACGGGACCTAATACAGACCCTGTCATCCCTTATCCGTACTCATATGATTGACGGCTATGACCATAGGCCTTATCAGAGAAGTGCTCGTCGGCTTTCGCAATTTGGGAAATCAGGATACATGTATTTCCTTTTCTCTCTTGTCTCTCAAAGGGCCAAAACCTGAAATTGTTCTAACCGCTTAACAAGGTTAACAACAAGCCAGAACAAGTTTTGGGTATTCTACCCTTCTAGGTTTCGCATATCGAAATTTTGGGATATGCAATGTCAGGAGAACTTACCATTGGGTATCCCGGGTGCCGAAACACTGAAACACCACATCTCGTACATACTATTATTATTTCGATCTTTCACACTTCGGGATTTCGGGACTTGCGAGTACAAGAGAACTTCCCAATAGGTATCTCGGGTACCGAAATACCGAAATGCCCAATATTATTCGTGCTAATCCATTTCGGCATCTCTCCTTTCTAGATTTCACATTATGTGAGAACAAGAAGTCTCACTCCTAGGTTTCTTGGAGGCCAAAACTCCGAGTCATCAAAACTCTAAACCTCCTTCACTATTTTCGGGGTTTTCCTCCATTGGGATTTCGCTAATCGGGATTTCAAGATTGGTGAATACATGGGGCCCACACTTAGGTACCCCAGGTGCTGAAATACTGAAGTATGATAACTTCTCCACACCCTATCTTTTCGAGATGTTTCAAGTCGGGATTTCAGGACTTGCGAGTACAAGGGAAACTTACCCTTGGGTCTTCCGGGTATCGAAATGTCGAAATGCTGAACCAAGTCATACTATGCCAATTCCATATCTTGCAAGTCGGGGTTTTGTATATCAGAACCTTTCTATACAAGAGGTCGAGGATTCACACTCCTCAACTACCCGAATGTCAAAACTCTGATACACCTGCTCTTCATACACTCCACCAAATTCAGGGTTTCGAGAACCGTATTTTCGTGATGTGCGTAAACGGGAGGCCTCGCACCTAGATCTTTTGGGAGCTAAAACCCCGAAGTACCAACTCTTAACCCGTGCATCTATTTTAGGATTTCACCCATCAAAATTTCGCGAGTCAGGGATTCAGGACTTGAGAGTACAAGGAACTCGCTTCTAGGTATCCCAGTTATCGAAACTCCGAAAACTCATAACTTCTCCATACTATTATCATTTCATGATTTTTCAATTCATGAGGACAAGGTTTCTTACCCTATGATCTCCTAGGTGCCGAAAATGTGAAACGCTTACCGGTTGCCACGTGTACTCTACAGTTGGACGGTCCAGGTGGTTATCATGGGTCTTGGGATCAATGGTCTCGATTTCTTCGTTACCTACGAAGGTTAAAAAGGGGTCGAGACATTAACGCCTGTGTTCCTTCATAAAACTTAATGGTCATAACAGACCTTAGATCTTCCCAAGGGTTATTTTTCGTGCATTTAGCAAGAGGAAGGGTAACCTGGGTACCGAAGCACTAAAAGGTCCTAACTCAACCACATGATGTCATTTCAGGATTTCACAAGTCGGGGTTTCGGGACTTGCAAGTGCAAGGGGACTCACCCTTGGGTATTCTGGGTACTGAAATGCTGAAATGTTGAGGTCTACGAGGGCCATTCTCCCTCGTGCAAGATTTTAAGAATTAAACTATGACATCCTCCTTCGGGTCCTCAGGTAATTTACACCAAGTTTTGAAGACTAGACTGGAAGGTCTTCTCGAAGGTAAGGGAGTGGTCTCGAAAGGGTGTCTTCGTGGGGAAATCTATCCAAGGCATCAGGTAGGAAAAACACAGGAACAAATCTCCTGAGAGAAGACTTGAAAATCTGTATTAGTTCATCATATATATATATATATATATGTATAAACATAATCCATACATGGTCTTTCCAATAAAAACATGCAGCCATCATTTTTTATTAAAACACCATGCAAATAGTCTTATACTGAAACCATTCATAATTGCATAGACTATGAACATACATATCATCACATAAATTTCAAGATACAAGATATAACGCTTATCAGAAAAACACCAAGTGATGGAACTGTTGAGAGGGGTGCTCATTTCCACCGAACCGTAGGCTGAACGAATCCCAACGGATTTAGACCACGATGCTGGAGACTCTCTGTCTCTGTTCTTCAGTGATCAAGAATGAAGGTTACTCTCCTTCTTCTCTGCTATCGCTCACTCTGTATCATATTTCCAGATTTCTTCCAATCTCTTCCTGTGATCTCTCCCCTCGCGTCCCCCCCCCTTTTCACACCTTTTACCTGCCTTTTATTTTCAAGCAAGGTTGTGTGTGGCACAAATTTCCCCACGGTGGTTAGGTCTGAGGCCTCCACGGATGGGCGGTTCATGCCCATCCCTCATTAACTCATGAGGATCCTCTTCACCTACCAACTTGGCGAGTAATTCATTTTAGGGCCAGGGAGCNGCTCAATCTCAAAAGCAATCTAAAGTTGTAGTAAAAATATATTAATCACACCTTGCCTTGAACAAACTGAAGTTCTACTTTGAATTATAGAAAAGCAACCTACCTGTTACAGAGTTCAAGTTTAAAGAAACAATTATCCAAAGAATCCTGGATTACATTAAGAGATAACAACCTAGTAAAGAAATCTTTTAGGACACTGCAAAAGGAAAGACCAAGTATTCTATAATAGAGAACAAGACCCTATTCCCCAAGAAGGAATCTTCAGCACTTGTTTCCGATCATCACACTTTCATGAACTCGTTACTGAAAATGATTGACACACACTGAAGGCTAACTATCTCTTAACAGAGAACATGACCCTATTCCCCAAGCAGGAATCTTCAACACCTGTCCCTGATTATCACACTTTCATACATTCGCAAAACATATTGCTAACTAAAATGATTAACAGTTACCCAAGCACGAATTATATGAAAACAATGTAACAACTAGTAAAGCAAAGTTTCAGCAAAACAGAGTTCAATAAAGTAGAGTTTTAGCAAAACATAATTTAATCAAGGCATGAAAAAAATTAATACTAATACACTATAGAACTAATGGGTGAATCTTGTGAAGAAGGTGGGCCCTCCCTTCTCACAAGATTCCCCAGAAACGAAAGGAACTAAGAAGGAATGATCAGAACAATCTTTTATTCATCTGTCAACTGTATCATGTTACAATGTCTGAAGCAAACACGTCCTTCTCTCTAATTTCTTTCTTAGTCAAGAAAAATTCCCCCTCTAATGATGATTTCCCTTTATTTAAAGAGGAGAATCCCCTCGATACAATTTGATCATCAAATTACATTTGCACATCTGAATCCTATTCTTAGTCAGATCTGATTTCTATACTGGAATAGGATATCACGGTCTCCCGTAACATAATGCTATTACAATAGTTGAAATGGAGCTAAGTGAGGTGTAGTTGTTGTGGCTGGAGTAACAACTTCTTTATTTATCTTCTTGTTACTGCTGTTATTATTTCAACATTGTAAATCGTGGGTTGTTTCAGCAACAGGATTTGCATTTGACTGTTTCAACAACGTGGTCTCACGCAGCAGCGATGGTTAATTCTGGCTCAAGGTGTGGCTGTTGTGGTAAGTGTAATAGCTTCTTCTTTGTGTGAATTGTTGTTTCAGCATTGTAGACCACAGAGAGTGTAACAACTTATTCTGTGTGTGAATTGTTGTTTCAGCATCGTAAACCACAGACTGTTTCAGCCACAGGGTATGCGTGCTTCTAATTGTTTCAGCAATGGGCCTTCAAACAACAACGATATTCTACAGTGAACTGTTTCAACAATTATATATTTCTGATCGATGGTTAAGTATGAGAGTAATGTAAAATTATATGCAAAACAAATTAAACATATAGTAAAGAGAAGAGACGTTATATACCTTTGGAAAAGATAGGGTAAGGTGATAATGTAAGTTTAAATGTGAGTGGAAAAAGGATGTGATGGTAGAAAAAAGTGTGAACAAAAAGGTACATTATAGGGTCCTAACATCCCCCCCAACTTAAAAGGTTGCATGCCCTCAAGCAACTTCAATCTGAATCAGAATCTGAATACTGACTCTGAGTGTGCAAGTTACTTAAGCAGTAGCTGTGGAAAGTGTTGTCTGTTGGAGCTCTGAATCCTTGAACGCGTTGTAGCCTTTGCCAAGATGTTGTTTCGGCCTTCTTGGGCAACTTATGATGAACTTGATATTTCTCTGCTGGTATCCACAGAATAGAAAAATGAAACTGATAACCTATCCATCTTTCAACACATTGCTGAACACATTTGATGTAGCTAGGTACTCAGGATATTGCAATCTCAAGATTGGTGGGGCTGAAGGGATTGTGTTCCTGTCTTTTCTTAGCAGATTGTTGCGAAAACATGTTATTTGCTTGTAGGGCAACAATCTCTATGGATTTAATGAACTGTTGACAATCCTAAAGCACTGTTGTCTGTAGTTCCTGAATGTATTGAGTCATCCCTGGTTTCTTCAAAAACCGATAATACTTTGCAACAAAGGTGGCAACATTTTATGGTTCTGGCCATATCTAGAGAAGGCGGTTATCCTCGTTATGCTTGGCAGCTAGGAAGTCATTCTACCATATGATCTGATTGTTAAGGAAGGAGGTGAGTTCCTGCATCTGGATATCACCAACAAGAGGGTTAAGGTTAAGCTGTCGGTTCTCAGGGATGGCCTCATTATGAAGATATACCTCACAGAGAAGGTGTTGATCCATAGTAGAGGCTTCTACAAAGGTTCTAACAAAATCTGCTGGATTTAATACTACATGGGGTCTACCTTCTTTGATTGAGTTAATCTAAAAAAAATTAAGTCGTTCCATGAGGAACAGAGAGTAATTGCAGGATGGTTTCCTTGCAGCCAACAACTTTTGTGCCAAGTCAAACATCAGGAGCAATTTGCCTTTTAGCTCTTTATTCTGTATCTTATGGGCATGGGATTCCTAGCGTGTTTGCTCCAAAGCTTCCCAGTTTGAATAAATATGGTTTAGCCAGAGTAGTCTATGCTCCTGCAGGCTTTTGTCCTGTGTAATAGCAGACTCTTTTTTCCATTTGTCCATTATTGCCTGCTCATCCCATGGTTGAGTTTGTGTTTCAGCATTGCAAGTGATAGGCTGACGTTGGGTCTGAGTGGCTTGTTCCACAAAGATGTGGGTATTGATCTGGCTAGGAGGGGCAGATTCATCAATAGGCAATGTTTGTATAGCTTTATTAACAAAAACAGGGGCTTCAGATTTGACAATTGTTGTAGGCCAGGGTTCATTTTTAATTTTGGAAGGTCCTGCTGGTTCTTGTGTTTCAGCAGGGTTTTCTTTTTTGACTGCAAAAGTTGTAGGTGCAGGGGAAGCTCCTGGCATTGGAATTTGAATTACTTTGTAGCCTGCTTGATAATAGATGTCCCCACATTGACTACACATATACTCTCTACACTGATTCTCTGTTGTATTTTCCTCTGTCATGGTCGCTATGCAAGCTAGGGTGTACAATTTAAGTTCCTTCTCATAGGCTTCCTTTACCATGACTAGCTCTTTCTTGTAGGCTTCTAGTTCAGACCTTAGGAACTCATTTTCTTGTAAGACAGAGGCCATTGTTGGTTCTAGAAGAGGGGTGACTGGTTCTTGTGTAATAGTCACAGATGCACTAGCTGGTTCTTTTGGAGCAGCTACATGATTGGTAGTTGATTCTTGTATTTCAGCTTCTTGATGTAGAGAAAGTAGTGTTGTAGCACCCTGGGTGTCTGATTCCTATATCTCAGTAACCATATCAGCAGTTGGTTCTTGTGTTTCAGCTGTAGCTAGTTCTTGTGTAACAACTATAGCTGGTTCTTGTGTTTCAGTTACTGAATAAGTAGCTAGTTCTTGTGTTTCAACTACTGAATGAGTAGTTGGTTCTTGTGTTTCAACTACTTGATGAGTAGATGGTTCTTGTGTTTTAGCTACTTGATGAGTAGTTGGTTCTTATGTTTCAACTACTTGATGAGTAACTGGTTCTTATGTTTCAGCTACTTGATTTAAAAAGGATGATGTCGCAACACATCGGGCCTCTGGTTCTTGTGTTTCAGTGCCCGTGGGTGGAATAGGTAAAAATTCTGGAATTTGGGAGGTTGGAGGTATATGGGGTTTTAGCTGGATGGGTTGGGGGTTTGGGGCAATGGTAGTAGTGACTGCTCTTGTTGAGGTCCTTGTTCATTTTCTTTGTAAAAAGGGCGGAAAAAGTGGAATTTTCTTTCGTTTGCATGGGGGTTTTTCCTCAGTGATGGGACAGGGAGAATTGTCTGGTCCAGAATCATCACTAAGGATATGGACGGTAGGAGTGGATGATTCTGGTAATATGTGGGGTGGGATTGGTATGGTAGGAAGGTTAATTGGATTGATTGGGTCTGTAGGCAGACTGTTAGGTACTTTCAGAGGGTCTGGAGGGTTTTGTGGTTGTTGTTCCTGAAGATTTTCAGGATATTCAACAGCTTCTTGGGGATCTATGGGTGGGTTGTTTAGGGGAGGATATTTTGGGAAAAACCCTTTTGGATAAGTAGTTGAGTGAGACGGTGATGGGTGAGGGAAAGGGTGGGATTTTTAGCCTTTTTACAGTAATACGACATATTTTTAAGACATCCGAGAAGATAATAAGGAATGTTCACCAATCTAGCATGTCGTAAATGAGACAACAGGACAAAATCGTACTGGTAGACTACCTGGTATCGACCTTCATAGGTAAGGTAGTTCTTGAAAAACTCTACAACTTTCGGCCAAGGAGGCAGCAACGAGCTAAGTCAGACACCCCGGCCTTTAGGCTCAATTTGTTCCCCTGGCAAGAGGAAATCCTATTGGGCATTAAGGATGATATGTTTGTGACTGAACTAGCGAATGTCATTGACAAGGAGACTCGAAACCTATGCTATATCCTCCTCTGTGACTGGAATCCAAACCCCTTGAACAATGGAATGATCTTCCTCGAGATTTCGAGAAAATTGAAGAACCTGTTGTTGATCGAATCCCTGGAGCCTCTGAAAATAACCCAACCATCCTGCCTGCAGAAAAATTTGATAGACTTCTGGGTATAGTTCTAACAGGGCTATCGTGGAAGGTTCGTACCGTATAGCAGGGCCTCCCATAGCTAACAGCTCAGTAAAATGCACTGTTAGAGAGTCAAGTAACCGCTTCTGTGCAGAGTGAGTTTTTCGGGTGAAGGCATGCAAATGGTGGTGAAACAAACAAAAGGATGGTAAAAAAAGAATGACGGTGGTTGGTTTGTGTGAAATGATGGTATAAAATTTTGATATTCCCCCCCCCCCCC
>JASDQU010244176.1:175691-190934 GCA_032191745.1 Picea mariana | reverse complement strand
TTTGAGGTGGGTTTTCAGAGTTAAGGTTTTCCTGATTATCTGACTCCAAAAGTGCAACTAGTTGGTTATGAGTTTCTGGAGTCACGGAGGAGGGTTCGCAAATAAAATTATTAATTAATTCATCCTCGGTGGCATCTTTAAGGCTTAAGGCTTATCTGATAGTCAATATGGGTTGAGTAAGTTGATCATCAAAGTCTACCCATACAAAATTATCATTGTTAATCAAGGGTGTAGCGTGAGGGTAGAGGGTAAGTTGTTTAGTCTCGTAATCGTTGGAGATTGTCATTGAACCTAATATACAGCTGATAAAAGCATCTGATGTGGCTAGCCAAGGTCTGCCCAAAATTAGAGGGTGGCCCCCAAACTTTGTTTTAGGTTGTAATACCACAAAGTCGGTTGGATAATTCTAGGATTCCACTGAGATAATTAGGTCTTCAATGACTCCCTTTGGTTTGATTGTAGAATGGTCATCTAATTCTAGGATGGTTGGGGTGTCTCTGATTTCATTCTGTAGTTGTAACAGTTGTGAGGTTTCCAGAGTCATAATATTGATAGTTGTGCCTAAGTCTACCAGGACTCGATGGATTATCATTTTTCCAATTTGTACTGAGACAGTAGGATGGTCAGGATCACCATATTTAACTGGGGGAACTTTACCTGAAATTAGTGTAGACAAGTCACCCATGACATGAACTGTGAGGGGATCTTTAATTTTCCTACCAGGTTTCTTAACAGAAATGTCTCGCATAGTCCTGGCATAAATTGGTACATCTCAGAGTGCTTGTAATAGTGGAATTTTGACATAAAGATTTTGTAATTCCCCTAGAAGATTGAAAGCAAGTGGCTCAGGCATTTTAGTCAAAGCTAAACACTCAGGAAATGGTGGTTTTGTTGTTTCAGCAGCAATGTTAGAGGATTATTGTACCTATTCAGGTCCATCATGCTTATTTGTTTCCTCTTTATCAGAAGAGGTAACATCAGCTATGATAGGTTCTACTATACTCCCAGATCGTAAATGAATATCATTGCATTGTGTAGGGAGAAGAGAAAATGTAGGCTAGTTATGAATATCAATGCACTACACAGCTTTAGTTTTGGGGTTAGGGTTAGGCTGTACAGGTAGTTGGGGCCTCATCATTTGATTGTTTGATGGAGCACCTGGTGGTAAGGAGAGTGGTTGCAGAAATTGTGATTGAGGTAATTGATTTGGGAGCGGGGGTTGTTGCCCTCTCCAATTTGGATTCCACTAGTTCAGATAGGGTTGTTGTTGTTGTGGAGGCCAAGGAGTCCACATTGACGGATCAACAAAGGGAGGGTTAGTTTGTTGCATGGGTGGGTAATTCATTTGATTTAGGTATTTCGTTTGATTATAGGGAGGGTAATTCATTTGATTGAAAGAAGGATAGTTATTCCAACGATTAGAAGATGTAAATGGCATATTAGGATTCATACCTTTTCCCTGCGGTTGCCATTGCCTTCTCTGTGTCAACAAATAGATGGCTCCAGCTTCTTCATCAGTTGGTTGTAATGTTGCCTTGATTCCTGGTAGAGAAGGGCATTGTTGAGTTTCATGATCTTTATCACAGATGGTCCATATTGGCTTTTTATCCAATGGACATTCCCTTCGTGGGTGCTTGTCTATGCATTTAGAACAAAATATGGACAAAGCTGCTTCTGCTTCGGCTTGTTTCTTTTGAATCTGCAGGGTATCAATTTGTGACGCAAAAGAGCTTAACATTTCAGTTTTAAAACCTTCAAGTAAATTACCTATTTAGGATCTTGTTGCTCCCCCACTGGCTGATTTTTGAACTCTTGAAAATGTGGTATCCCTGTTATTTGATATATTCCTTGAAGCTCCCCTTAAACATCTTTTACATAGGTTAACAATTTCATCATATGATTCTTTATATATGTCCCCTTTTCCAAGCATATTCAACATATCTAGACAATCATCCCTTACTCCTTTTAGTAATATTGTTTTAAGAATATCTTTACTTACATCGGGGTGACTGGATCTTTGTAGATTATACTGTAGCCTTTCTACAAATTCCTCCAGATTTTCATCCTCTTTTTGTATCATGTTGAATAGTTCCTCTCTTTTTTCTCTTATTTGGCAATAGTCCTGGTATTTATGCAGGAATTTCTATTTCAACTGGTCCCATGTTGTGATTACATGACCTCCAAGACCCATGAACCATCTTAGTGCATTTCCTTTCAATGTTGTTGGAAATAGCTTTAATTTTTTAGCGTTGGAAATGTAATCATACCTTCTGCATAATATGTCAAACTCAAAAAGGAATTCATTAGGATCCTCTGAAGATAAACCATGAAAGTTAGGTAGCACTGAGAGTGGAATGTTCTTCATGGGAGCTACCTCTCTAGGAAGATCACCAATAGGAAATCCTATTGTGGAAAAAGAGTTTTCATCATTTACCTCTCTTTCAGGACCTGCATGTTCTTCATGATGCAGTTCTTCATTATACTCATCCATGTTTTCTTCTGTTTACTCCCCTGCTGCGCTTGCTCTGTCCTCAATGTTTCCTACTGGTTTCTTGACTGTCTCAAGACTCCAAACCTCTTTCCCCATTTCAAAGTTTCCTTGAAAGGAAGGTTGGGATTTTGGTTTCCGAGAATTTGGTCGTTGAGGAGCAGCAGATTCAGATTTTGATATAATCTCGTCAATATAAGTCTTTCTTCCTCCTCTTCCTCTACCCCTTCCACCTATAGGGTCAGTTTCTTTGGGGTATCTGCATCCTCTCATGCAATATTTATATTTGAAATAACATAAGTTCTTTTGAAATCTATAATTACCTTCCCCGACAACGGTGCCAAAATGTTGGTCATTGTAATTGCTTATTTAACTAAACAATCAAGTGCTACATAAATTGTCAACCCATGGAAGTCTGTTTATTTCAAAGGTAATCACACACTGTATATGCTCAATCTCAAAAGCAATCTAAAGTTGTAGTAAAAATATATTAATCACACCTTGCCTTGAACAAACTAAAGTTCTACTTTGAATTACAGAAAAGAAACCTACCTGTTACAGAGTTCAAGTTTAAAGAAACAATTATCCAAAGAATCCTAGATTACATTAAGAGATAACAACCTAGGAAAGAAATATTTCAGGACACTACAAAAGGAAAGACCAACTATTCTGTAATAGAGAACAAGAACATATTCCCTAAGAAGGAATCTTCAACACCTGTTTTCGATCATCACACTTTCATGAACTCATTACTGAAAATGATTGACACACACTGAAGGCTAACTATCTCTTAATAGAGAATAGGACCCTATTCCCCAAGAAGGAATCTTTAGCACCTGTCCCTAATTATCACACTTTCATACATTCACAAAATAGGATTGCTAACTAAAATGATTAACAGTTACCCAAGCACGAATTATATGAAAACAATGTAACAACCAGTAAAGCAGAGTTTCAACAAAACAGAGTTCAATAAAGTAGAGTTTCAGCAAAACAAAATTTAATCAAGGCATGAACAAAAATAATACTAATACACTATAGAACTAATGGGTGAATCTTGTGAAGAAGGTGGGCCCTCCCTTCTCACAAGATTCCCCAGAAACGAAAGGAACTAAGAAGGAATGCTCAGAACAATCTTTTATTCATATGTCAACTGTATCATGTTACAATGTCTGAAGTAAACGCGTCCTTCTCTCTAATTTCTTTCTTAGCCAAGAAAAAGTCCCCCTCTAATGATGATTTCCCCTTATTTAAAGAGGAGAATCCCCTCGATACAATTTGATCGTCAAATTACATTTGCACATCTGAATCCTATTCTTAGTCAGATCTGATTTCTATACTAGAATAGGATATCCCGATCTCCCATAACAGAATGCTATTACAATAGTTGAAATGGAGTTGAGTGAGGTGTAGCTGTTGCGGCGGGAGTAACAACTTCTTTATTTATCTTCTTGTTACTGTTGTTACTATTTCAGCATCGCAAATCGTGGGTTGTTTCAGTAACAGGATTTGCGTTCTGACTGTTTTAGCAACGTGGTGTCACACAACAACGATGGTTAATTCTGGCTCAAGGTGCGGCTATTGTGGTGAGTGTAATAGCTTCTTCTTTGTCTGAATTGTTTTTTCAGCATCGTAGACCACGGAGAGTGTAACAGCTTCTTCTTTATGTGAATTTTTGTTTTAGCATCGTAGACCGTAGACTGTTTCAGCCACGGGGTATGCATGCTTCTGACTGTTTCAGCAACGGGCCTTCAAACAACAACAATAATCGGTAGTGAACTGTTTCAGCACTTATATATTTCTGATCGATGGTTAAGTATGAGAGTAATGTAAAATTATATGCAAAACAAATTAAACATATATTAAAGAGAAGAGACGTTATATACCTTTGGAAAAGATAGGGTAAGGTGATAATGTAAGTTTAAATGTGAGTGGAAAAAGGATGTGATGGTAGCCAAAAGTGTGAACAAAAAGGTACATTATAGTGTCCTAACAAAGACCAAATACAGTTTGGTTCAGTGGAAGTTAACGCCACCATTCCAGGTGCCTTCCACCACCTTTCTTCATCCATCGTGGTCTCTTTGTCAGCACATCCCCCTCTCAGCAGTTATATATATATATATATTCATAACATTATTTACATTCATGGACCTTTTTACTAAGGTCCATTCAAATCACACATTCACATCTTTGAGTTTTCCATAGTTCTTGGCTAGTATAGTTATTTTTATAGACTGGGGGAAACAGGGTGTTACAAGCACCAACTTGCATTGTTTTCTAGATGCAAGTGGAAGGAGGCTCCAACCCCCTAGTTTCTCATCCTACATCCTGAGGGAAGCTCCAACTCCCCAATTCTATGGCTACAACCAGAAGGAGACTACAACCCCCTATGTTCTCCGGATACAACTGGAAGGTGGCTACAACACCCTGTCCTTGCCCCATCCAACCGCTCTGAATTATAAATGCCAAATGTAGACAACCTGTCACTGTCATGGAATCAACCACTGCCACTGTCAACCTATCTCTGTCAATCTATACCAATAACCTATAACAACCTATACAATCAACCTGCACCAAACAACCTATACCGATAACCTGAACCAACATGTACCATGCATCAACTGCACATCAACTATGACTCATCAATATGTACCAACATCATCAACTATACACCTCATGTATGTTCCAACTCATCAACTACTTCTCTCAACCATGTACCCAACATGTACCTCAACCATATACCAAAGACATACACCAATATAACCATAAAAAATTCATCACTCTATCCATAAGCCAAATACCATAAACCCTTACATCAAACCATGTGCCACAACCTCACTATTATGTAGCCTCAAGCTAAACCAACAACTCTAGCAACACATCACAACCAAAATACCAATACTCATATGCCAAATACCAACAACAAAATACCAACTGTATCCCTCAACAAATCTGATATATGTAGCAATACTGAACATCCAATACCATCTCAAGAGCTAAACCCTAGCTCACAAAACATACCTCAAACAAGATGTGCCATATCTCTCATATATAGACCCCAACCATGCTGTTGCTGCACTTTTTTTGACGCCATTTTTTTTCCGTGATTTTGCTGCTGCACTTTTTCTGTCATGATTTTTCTACCATGATTTTTCTATCACACTTTTTCTGCCGCAATTTTTCTGCCACACTTTTTCTGCTACAATTTTGATGTCACAACTTTTTTGTCGCACTTTTTCTGCTGCACTTTTCTTGCCGCACTTTTCTCTATTAATAATATCTGCCCAACAAACCTTTCACAAAATAGATATTCAATGATATTCAATAGGTTCAAGTGTGATTAAATGAGAAAGTCTTGCCTCTTATTTATACTTTCATGTAGCATCCCACTTTCCTTATTTTAGGGAGTTCTCCATTAACTTTATTATTTAAATAATTTCTTTTGCAAACACTTTGACTACTTTAACCTTTTGGGGTTTCTAGATGACCCATGAGGGTTCTTCAACTTCGCATGGATATAACTCTCTAACTGTGAGGAGTTATGTGATGTTCCACATATCCTATCTCACAAAACATACCTGAAACAAGATGTTCCATATCTCTCATAAATAGACCCCAACCATGTTGTTTCCGTGATTTTTCTACTGCGATTTTTCTGCCACACTTTTTCTGCCGTGATTTTTATGCCGCACTTTTTCTACCACAATTTTTCTGCCTCACTTTTTCTGCCATGATTTTTTCTGTTGCACTTTTTCTGCCGTGATTTTTTTGCCGCACTTTTTCTACCGTGATTTTTCTGTCTCACTTTTTCTGCCACAGTTTTTCTTCTGTACTTTTCCTGCCACACTTTTATCTATGAATAATACCTACCCAAATAACCTTTCAAAACATATATATTCAATTATATTCAATAGGTTCAAGTGTGGTTAAATGAGAGGGCCTTGTCTCTTATTCATATTTTCATGTAGCATCCCACTTTTCTTATTTTAGGGAGTTCTTCATTAACTTTATTATTTAAATAATTTATTTTGCAAACACTTTGACTACTTTGGCCTTTTGGGGCTTCTAGATGACTCATGAGGGTTCTCCAACTTCACATGGCCATAACTCTCTAACCGGGAGGAGTTATGTGACATTCCACATACCCTAGCTCACAAAACATACCTCAAACAAGATGTGTCATATATCTCATAAATAGACCCCAACCATGTTGATTCCGTGATTTTTCTACCGCTATTTTTCTGCCACACTTTTTCTGCCGCAATTTTTCTACTGTGATTTTTCTGCCACACTTTTTCTACTGCGATTTTTCTTCTACACTTTTTCTGCCGCGATTTTTTTTGTCGCACTTTTTCTATCGCAATTTTTTTGCCACACATTTTCTGTCGTGATTTTTTTGCCGCACTTTTCCTGCTACACTTTTCTCTATCAATAATACATGCCCAAATAACCTTTCACAAAATAGATATTCAATGATATTCAATAGGTTCAAGTGTGATTAAATGAGAGAGCCTTGCCTCTTATTTATACTTTCATGTAGCATCCCACTTTTCTTATTTTAGGGATTTCTCCATTAACTTTATTATTTAAATAATTTCTTTTGCAAACACTTTGACTACTTTTACCTTTTGGGGCTTCTAGATGACTCATGAGGGTTCTCCAACTTCACATGGCCATAACTCTCTAACCGTGAGGATTTATTTGATGTTCTACATACCACTGGAAATGGCATGACATGTACTATCTATCTAGAGTAGTCTTACCTGCAAATATATCAAAAATCATACCATTATCCATCAAACAAACTTGGGTCCATTACCCAAACCTTTGTGCTACCGGACTTTCTTCAAGGGTTGACATCAATGACAACCAACCTAATTAATCAACACCAATCATGCATCAACTACAGATCAAGTATGACGCATCAAGATGTACCAACTCATCAATTACTTGNTGCAAACACTTTGACTACTTTTACCTTTTGGGGCTTCTAGATGACTCATGAGGGTTCTCCAACTTCACATGGCCATAACTCTCTAACCGTGAGGATTTATTTGATGTTCTACATACCACCGGAAATGGCATGACATGTACTATCTATCTAGAGTAGTCTTACCTGCAAATATATCAAAACTCATACCATTATCCATCAAAAAAACTTGGGTCCATTACCCAAACCTTTGTGCTACCGGACTTTCTTCAAGGGTTGACATCAATGACAACCAACCTAATTAATCAACACCAATCATGCATCAACTACAGATCAAGTATGACGCATCAAGATGTACCAACTCATCAATTACTTGGTTCAACCATGTACCCAACATGTACCTCAACCGTATACACAATACATATACCAATATAACCATCAAAAGTTCTCTAGCAATACATCACACTATTCATAACCAAATACCATAAACCCTCACATCAAAGCATGTACCATAACCTCACTTTTATGTAGTCTCAAGGATGTATCATTCATAATCCAATCATATACCAAGACCACTAATAAGTGTCTCTCACAATGCACCACAAGATATGCCAATAAATCAAACTAAGTGCACTAACAATATACTTTAATATATCTTACTCAAAACCATTCTAAAACAAGCCCTAAACTTCCAAGAGGGCATCTAACAGATTTATGACGTAAACCCTCAACCAAATTCATAAGTTTAACACTACACATGAAAACCATACATTTTTTCTTCTTGTAGCATTATGTTGTCGCGGTTTTGTTTCTGCGATTATGCTACCGCGAATCTACTGCCACGATTTTTCTATTGCGGTTTTTCTGCCGCACTTTTTCTACCGCAATTTTTCTGTTGCACTTTTCCTACCATAATTTTTATGTGCACTTTTCCTGCCGCAGTTTTCTTGCTGCACTTTTTCTGATGTACTTTTCTCTATCAATAATACCTGCCCAAATAACCTTTCACAAAATAGATATTCAATTATATTCAAATAGGTGTTAATGGGAGACCCTTGTTCTCTTATTTATACTCTCCAAGGAGCTTACTCTAGAAGTATCAACTTTTGTCCACTTAACCACTTTGTCCACTTAGCCACTTTTTCCACTTAACTTAACCACTTTCCACAAATAGTAAGTTCTCCACTCCTAGTTGCAGCTAAATTTTTTGATTAATTTCTTTTGCAACCACTTTGACCTATCTATAAATAGTAAACTCACCACTTCTTGTTGAAACCACTTTATTATTTAAATAATTTCTCTTTGCAACCACTTTGAATACTTTATTATCTAAATAATTTATCTTTATTCACAACTTCTTGTTTCAACTAACTTTTCTATAATTAGTCAATTCATAACTTATTTTCCCTTAACTAACTTCTTGTTGCAACCACTTTATTATTTAATTTATTTCTTGGTCAACCACTTTGACTATTCAATCTTCTCATCACAACTACTTACCATAATCACCAAACTCACAACTTCTTGTTGCAACCACTTTATTATTTAATTTATTTCTTGGTCAACTACTTTGACTATTCAATCTTCTCATCACAACTACTTTACCATAATTACCAAACTCACAACTTCTTGTTGAAACTAATTTATTTTTAATTATTTTCTTAATGCAATAACTATACCCATGATTAACTCCTACTTACCCTCAATTTGACTAGTACACTTCTTCTAGGAGCTTCTAGAATAATTGACTTGTTTGACCTTCTAGGGGCTTCTAGATCACTCATGAGTGTTCTCCAACTTCATATGGGCATAATTCTCTAACTGTGAGGAGTTATGTGACATTCCAGATATCACCAGAAATGGAATGACATATAACATCTATCTAGAATGGTATTACCTACATATACATTGATATTCATTACAATATTCCTCAACCAAACTTGTGTTCCTTCCCCATACCTCTAGAGCTACCAGACATACTCAAGGTTTGACATCAATCTCTAAGAGTTGAAATCAATCTACAATATCACTCTCCAAAGGTTGACATCAATGACAACCAAAAATCCAGACCAACTATCCATCAATCTAAACCAATTGTTTGACATATATAATTAGGGAGATTAAAAGGAACCACAATATATTTGATTTCCTTGATTGGCACGTGGATGGATTAAAAGGTTTTTCATTTGGATTTTAGAAGAAAGATTTCATTTTAAAAAGTCATCACATTAAACTGGAACTAGAAGACAATCTGATCTACCATGATCACTGAAGTCACACGAGTATTGGTCCAATGAAAAGTTAGAAACAACTCAGTAAAGTTGCATCTACAAACTGATGTCTTCAAGTCTTCTACACAATATGTTGAAGGTGCAAGTCTATATCATGTGAATAAAGGAGTTGAGGTCAAACACAATAAGACTTTGTTTGATTATTGGTCATTGAGGTATACCATTAACAAACGTGAGACGACCTACCAATGATGAAAGTAGGTATCAAGGCACCAAGTACATTCTTACAAGTGTGAATAAAGGATTCGGGATCGAACACTTGAAGAATCCATCAATCAGAAGACATTGATGTATTCCCAGTTGTTGATGGCAAGATAACCTGCTACTAATGACTGCAAGCCTCTTGGTACTCATAGGACTCTAGGAATCGTCTCTAGAATAGATGAGTTGAAGTCGATGGAAGGAGACTCATTGAAAGGAGAGCATTAAGGCATCTCTCATCATTTGGCACAAGGTACAAAATAGGAGCTTGATGATTTGGAGGAAATCGGACAAAGAACACGTTCACGAACCAATGACCCTATGCATCTTTTGTGTGTGCCAAGGATCATTGATCTCGTGATGTGACATGAAAACCCGGCACCATTTTTCAATTTTGGGCACATTTCCTGATGTATATGGGTTGTAGTGGTGCAACCTGTGTATACACATGTTGTATAGTAGGCAAGGGATGTATATGTGGAAAAATATTGTCTTTAGCTCTGGGATTTGTAAAAAATGGGACTTCAAGTCTACATAGGGAAATGGAAAGAGGCCCCCCGTGCAAGATTGCATAGGGTGAGGAAAATCTTGCTATAACAATTGTGAAGCAATAAAATAAAAAAAATGTGGAAATACGTGGTTCACCCAGTGTGGGATACGCCCACCAGGGAAATTTTTAGGTCCCTCCTTTTTATTATCCAACAAAATAAAGAGATACAATCTACATCACACCCGTTGTAACTTCCTCTTCTTTCTCTCAAAGTCTCATCTCTCAGAATACAATATTCACAATAATACACAACCAAAATACAATTCCCTCATAAGAGAGGGTTTCCTTCTAGGGAAAAAAACCCTAAAATAAATTATACTGTCATATCTGCAACCTTATAATGGATGGTCCAAATTGACGACAAAATCACATTATTTTACAAGGAAATTTTTCCCAATATTTCTCTTCGGTGGTGTTGCCCCCCAATCCCCTGCCAAGGGGATACAAAAATTTTCATCGCCCCCCTGGATCCCCCTGGTGACATTTTTGGGGGGGAAATCGCCCCCACACCCCATCGTTGGGGAATGGGGTCCAAGAATGGCTGAAACAAACATTTGAATCAAGAAGATAATCACGTTCCACAACCAACAATATCCCACTTGGAGATTGATCACAACAAATCCCCTATTGTTGTACCTGCTAGACTATGATCAACCTTGGACCTAGAAAATTTCTCATCTTCACCTTCATGCTTGAATACCAACTAAAACTGAGCATGAACTCAGTTTCTCCCTGGTTACTCCATTTGTTAACATGTCTACAGGATTTTGGCTAGTATGTATCTTTTCCAAATTCAAATTTCCATGTTCCAAGATGGATCATATTAAATGGTACCTGAGTTGTATATGCTTAGTATTTGAATGGAAAGTTGAGTTCTTTGTGAGATGAATGGAACTCTCACTGTCACAATACAACCTGTTATTCTCCTACTTCTTTCTCAATTTCTCCATAAACCTCTGTAACCAAATCATCTCTTTACTAGCCTCTATAGCAACAACATACTCTGCGTCTGTTGTTGAAAGTGAAACAACCTTTTGCATTATCTAAATACAACTTACTGTTGTTCCACCTATAGTAAAAATATACCCTGTGGTGCTCCTCCTGCTATCTTTATCATTTTCCATATATGAATCAACATATCCCTATAGAATAGTGTTTGAACCTCCAAAACCTAATGCATGAGTATCAATACCTCTCAAATACTTGATAATCCACTTTACTTCCTCCCAATGTTCTTTACCTAGATTGTTCATATACCTGCTCAAAACTCCCACTACATGTGCAATATTTGGTCTTATGCAAACCATCGCATACATCAAGTTGTCAATTGTTGATGAATAAGGGACCCTAGACATGTACTTTATCTCATATTATGTCTTGGTACACATTTACTTATTTAATTTGAAATGGTTGGCCAAAGGTGTACTAACTGGTTTTGCATTCTGCATTGTAAACCTATCCAACACCTTCTCTATGTACTCACCCTGAGACAATGTCAATTTGTGATTTTTCCTGTCTCTTGTTATTCTCATACCAAGTATTTTCTTTGCATTACCCAAATCCTTCATCACAAATGAATTAAATAATTTATTCTTGAGCACATTTATATCCTACATATTAGACCCTGCAACAAGCATTCCATCTACATATAATAGCAAGATAATCTAGCTTCAATTTTCTATCCTTTTAAAATAAACATAGTGATCAAAATGGCATCTACAATAACCTTGTTCTGTCATAAACCTGTCAAAATTCAAATACCACTACCTTGGATATTTCTTTAGGCCATACAAGCTCTTCTTCAACCTGCATACCAAATTCTCATTTCCTTTGACCTCATACCCTTGTGGTTGTTGCATATAAATATCTTCCTCCAAACCCCCATGGAGAAAAATTGTTTTTACATCTAACTATTCAAGATGAAAATATTCAACTTCCGCAAGATTTAAAATAATCCTAATTGAATTCATCTTAAGAACAAGAGAAAATATTTCATCAAAATCTATCCCTTTCTTTTGTGAAAACCCCTTTACAATGAGTCTAGCCTTGTACCGTCTTTTTCCTCCATATTCTTCCTTCAACTTGTAAACCCATTTATTCTGCAATGCTCTTTTTCCTACAGGAAACTGAACAAAGTCCCAAGTCTGGTTATTTACCAAGGAATCCATTTCCCCTTTCATTCCTTGCTCCCACTTCTTTTTAGTATCTACCTGCATTGCATCTTCATAAGTTTTTGGTTCACCAGAATCAGTCAACAATAAATAATACAATCAAGGAGAGTATTATTCAGGTGGTCTACTTAACCTGGTAGATATTCTAACAACATTTGCAGGAGTTTGAGGTACATGTTACTCCTGTTGTTGTACATTTTGATTTTCTAGTACCTTGGGAATTTATTTTTCAGTAATCTCATCAAGCATTGTGTATTATGGTTTTTTTTTCCTGTTTCTTTCCCTGTAACTAATATTTGTACATTATCTTCTCATTAAATATGACATCTCTACTCCTAATGATTTTGTGATTTTCATAATCCCATAAGAGATAACCAAAATCATTAACACCGTATCCAATAAAGGTACACTTCTAGGATTTTTCCTCAAGCTTTGTTCTATTTTCTTTATCAATATGGACAAATGCTTCACAACCGAAAGTCTTAAAAATGAATAGTTTACCTTTTTATGTGTCCATACCTCCTATGGAATTCCACCATCCAAAGAACTTGAAGCTCCTATGTTTATCAAGTAAACAACAATATCTACAACATCTACCCAAAATTGTAAGGGAAACCCTACATGCAATCTCGTACTCCTTGCACACTCCATGATTGTCTTGTTCATCCTTTTTGATGCACCATTTTCTTTTGGTGTTCTTGGAACTGTATTCTCTCTACGAATCCCATGGTGTGAACAATAATTATCAAACTCTTTAATGAAATATTCACCTCCATTTTTTAATATGAGACACTTCAACCTTTTTCATGTCTCATTCTCAACCAAAGCTTTCCATTTATTAAAAGTATCAAAAACATCATATTTTTGTTGAATGCAATAAACCCAAGTTTTTCTAGTTGCATCATCAATAAAAGTAACATAATAATGAGAGAAACCCAGATATGATACATGAGTTGGTCCCCATACATCTGTATGAATAAGATCTAACCTTTCACTCTTCTTTTCTTTTCCGACTCTGAGAAATATAACTCTCTTTTTCTTTCCATAAACAAAATGCTCACAGAAATCCAAATCAATTTGTTTAAGATTTGGCAACAAATTCCTTTTGTGAAGTATCTACATCTCCTTCTGACTCATGTGTTCAAGCCTATGATGCCAAAGTGTTGTATCCATTCTTGTAGAAGCTAAATATATAGAAGAGTTAGTATTACCGGTATATAAATACAATGTACCTACCTTCTCTCCTTTTTCTATCACCAGTGATCCTTTGGTGACCTTCCATGCCTTATCTGTAAATATAGATATACAAACTTCGATTTCCAAATGCCCCGTTGAAATTATATTTTTCCTTAGATCTGGAACATGTCTTACCTCTTTCAGCAACCATTGGTTTCCATTCTTTTTATTTATTTGTACCTTACCCATTCCAACAATTTTGCATGGTGCATCATCACCCAAATGAACCTGTCCAAAATCACCTTGAACATAATCTAGAAAATATTTCCTATGGGGTGTGGCATTAAATGAATCCCTTGAATCTACTACCCAAGACTCAAAAATATTATCTACAGAAATAATCAAAGCATCTTGTAAAACCACCTATTACATTTGCTTCCTGATTTTTCTCTTGTTGTCCATCTATTTTCTTATTTGGGGCTCTGTAGTCTTTCTTCAGATGTCCTTTATTCCCACAATTCCATCACTCTATCTTTCCCAATCTGTATTTGGATCTTCCCTTCCTAGAATTCCCACGGTTCCCTTAGCCCTTACCTCTATCCTTTTCTCTTCCCTTGTTCTCCATTTTTAACGCATTACCTAATGTCTCACCTGTTTTTTTCTGTCGCATTTCCTTGCTAAGGATAACACCAACAACATCATCAAATTTTAGAGTGTTTGAACCAGAGATAGAGTTACTTACAACCATGACCAAGCCATGCCATCTTTTTGGCAATGAGTACAAGATTAGACGATCCCTGACTTCATCATCAAAGTCCACTTTTACACAACTTAGTTGATTAGTAACTATATTAAATTCATTTAAATGATCTGCAATAGACCCACCTTATGACATATTCATATTAAATAATCTCTTTGTTAGAAATACTTATTGGACGCCGAGGTTTTTTCATACAATTTAGCTAATGTATCCATCAACTCCTTCATTTTATTTTCTTTTGAAATATTGAAAGCAACCGACGTTGTTAGGCTAAGCCGTCTTATTCCTAGTGTTGTTATGTCAAGAACCTCCCATTCTTCTTCCTTCATGACTGTTGAATTCTTTTTTATTCCACCCAATGGTAGGAATAGATACTTCTGATATAAATAATATTCCATCTGCATCTTCCATGACTGATAGTTTTGGTAGTTAAATTTCTCGACCCTAAAATTTCCATCTTCCGCCATTGCTCCCACTCGAACTAGGAACCTTATTTTCCTGCGAGTTACTTTTCTCTCTGATACCATTTGTTAGAAAAACAGGATCGTGGTCCCCGAGGTGTAGGAAAGTCAGTGACAGAGTGTGTTGTTAAGCCACTCCGTGATGTTAAAGTCACCGGTTCGAAACCTGCGGGGACAAAAAATCCAACCATGTTAAGGGTTGGTGTGGCTCAGGC
>JASDQU010244176.1:150204-162442 GCA_032191745.1 Picea mariana | reverse complement strand
CATGCGCTCGTTTTCAGTGGGTGCAATGCGCTTTTTAATTTTTTAGCCATTTTTGTATAGTTTTGGCTCTTTTGCTGTGCTATGGAACTAATCCTTGTGCCATGAATGACTGTTTTTCTGTGCTGATGATGAGGAGTTCTTGTCACCCTGTGCAGACGAAATTTCAGTGATAACAACTTTATTATTTAAATAATCCTCTTTGACTTTGTCACATCACTTTATTATTTAAATAATTTCTTCTCTGCTTATTTAAATAAATTCTTCTTTGCAAGCACTTTGACTTCTTTAACCTTTTGGGGCTTCAAGCCAACATATGAGAGTCCTCCAACTTCGTAAGGCAATAACTCTCAAATCGTGAGGAGTTATGTGATGTTCCACATACGACTAGAAATGACATGAAATGTACTATCCATATAGAATAGTCTTACCTGAAATATATCAAAAATCATACCATTATACATCAAACAAACTTGGGTCCATTACCCAAATCTTTGTGCTACTGGAATTTTCTACTAGACTTTCTTCAAGGTTTGACATCAATGACAGCCAACCCAATTAATCAACATGACCAAGATCATAAATTTACTTTCTATTTACAAAAGTGCGAGATAAGAAAAGAAGGTTCAAGAAAATTGATTGCAACAGCTGCAAGAACTTAAAGCAACATATATGTATTAACTGAAATTGGAAATGAAAAGTGTTGTCTAGGAAAGGAAGATGAAATTTGGCTATGGCATAGAAGAATGGGTCACATACACTTTGATAACCTTTTCAAAGTCAACAAAAACGAAGCAGTTAGAGAAATTCCCCAAATTACAAAACCAACCAACACTTTATGCAAGCATTGTCAACAAGGAAAAAAAACAAAGATAGGGTTTAAATCAAAGGAATATTCAATGACAAGACCACTGGAAATTGTGCATACTGATCTAGTTGGACCAACTACAAAAAAGGGTTTAAAAGGTGATAAATACTTTACATTATTAGTTGATGATTATACAAGAATGAATGCAGTTTTCTTTCTCAGGAATAAGTCAGAAGATTTTGAAAAATTCAAGGTACACAAGGAAATGGTTGAAAATGAAATGAATTCAAAAATCAAATGTTTGAGATCTTATAATGCAAGAGAGTTCACTTCAAAGGAATTTATATACTACTACAGTAGGCATGAAATAAGAAAACAGTTCTTCGTTGCTAGGACACCTCAACATAATGGAGTAGTTGAAAGAAAGAACACGACGATACAGGAAATGGCTTGAACAATGTTAATGGATTCCAAATTGATAGATATATTTTGGACACATGTAGTGCATACAACGGTTCACATTCAAAACAAATTAATTCTCATAAACAACACTGAAAAAAATTCCCTTCAAGCTATGGAAAGGAATACCAACAAATGTGAAGCACTTCAAAGTATTTGGAAGCAAATGCTACATCAAAAGAGAATATGGAAGAATGGGAAAGTTTGACTCTCATGTGGATTAAGGAGTATTTTTTGGTTACTCAAGTACAAGGAAAGTATACAAGTGTTACAATCAGAGGTTGAACAAAGTTATGGAAAGAATCAATGTAACAATTGATGAAACAGGTGGACGAGAATTAAAGGAAGAAGAAAATGAATCAATTGAACAACTTTACGAAGAAGAAAAAGAAGATGAAAAATAAGTAGAAGGGGAAGATGAAGAGGATCAGACAAAAGTAGAAGAGCAAGTTCAACAAGTGCCTCCAAAGACACCTAGAAAACGAGTACAGATGAATCATCCTTCATATCAGATTATCAGAAACAAAGATGCAGGAGTTGATACTATAAGAATAATCTGTTCACCAGAACAAACGCACCAAGCACTCTCATCTACGATTGAACCAAACAATTTTGAAGAGGAAAACAAGCATGAATTTTGGAATAAGGCCATGGATGGAGAATTGGATCAAATAGAGAAGAATGACACTTGGGAATTGGTTCCAATACCAAAGAATAAGAATGTAATTGGCACAAAGTGGGTATTCAAAAATAAATTGAATGAATATGGACAAGTTAAAAGGAACAAATCTAGATTGGTATGTAAAGGATACGCATAGATTGAAAGAATCGACTTTGAAGAGACATTTGACCTAGTTTCCAGAATGGAAGCAATCTGATTGCTTTTAGCGTATGCTTAATCCAACAATATTAAAGTATATCATATGGACGTAAAATCATCTTTTTTGAATGGGGAACTTGAAGAAGAAGTATACATTGAACAACCAGAAGGATTTGAGTTGTCAAAGAACACAAATTATGTGTGTAAATTGAAGAAGCCCTTGTATGGTCTAAAATAGGCTCCTAGAGGATGGTACTCTAGACTGGATAAATATCTACAATAGGAAGGGTTCAGAAAAGGAAGTGCAGACAACAACCTCTACATCAAGGTAACTCAAGATAATATTTTATAATTGAAGTTTATGTTGATGATATTATTTTTGGAAGCAATGATGATAGGTTAAGCCATAAATTTGCAAAGGATATGCAGAATGAATTTGAAATTTCATTACTCAGAGAGTTATCCTTCTTTCTGAGTCTTCAGATATGTCAAAACAACCAAGGCATTTTTATTTCTCAAACTAAGTATATCAGAGAAATGATAAAGAGGTTCGGAATGGAAGATTGCATACTAGTTACTGTTACACATCGAAATTACTCACTTTGATAGTGTCGCAAGTGTCGTCATTAAAAAGGTCGCAAGTGTCACATTTTTCTCACAAGGTCGCAAGTGTCGCATGTTGCTCACAAGTGTCGCAGGGAAGCATACTTCCATAATGCCTATGTCATGCCCATAACGACATGAGAAGGACACTTGAAACACCTCAAAATTTTGATTTGGAAGAGGAGAAATGAGTCAGCAGGCTTGCAAACCTTTTTCCATCTGAAAGCACCTCAAAAACTGAGTTTTTGGAGGGGAGCGCTCCCCCTTACACTATCTCGGAGCATCGATGCTCCCCCTTACACTATCAGGGAGCATTATAAAGCTCCCCTGGCCCTTTTGAGGGAGCACTATAGATTTTGAGAGTGCTAGCACCCCCCTAAAGCCTACTAGGGAGTGCTATAGCGCTCTGATGGCCATTTTGAGGGAGCGCTACCTATTATGGGTAGTTGTTAAGCTATTGAGATGATTGGGGGAAGCATCTTTTCATTCTTGGAAGGTAGTTGGATTCAAATCCCTAGTCCAACCATGATCCTAGGTCATGATCCTCAACTAAAGGAGGAAAATCCTCAACTTCCCCAAGGATATCTCAAGTGGTTAAAGCCTCTCCAAGGCTATATAATCAAGCTTTCTAATGGTGAAAGAAGGGACTAGAAATGGAGAATCACACCAAACTTATGATCTCATAAGTGGTGCTGGAACAGAGCTGATTGGGGGAAGAACTGCTAGCATGAAACTTATGATCTCGTGAGAAACACACAGTCATCCAAAGGAGAGTGATCAGTGAAGCTACTGTTATCCAGGTTGTGGATCTTTCAAGCAAGGGTTAGACAAAGAGGACTTGACGAAGCTATCACATTCGCATCTACGATTGTAAGTACTACTGTCGTTATTCTCATTAATATGACACGCTTGGCCTGCTTCTTTCTAGTTTGTGTCTAATGTCACATGAACTTATCATTAATTGATAGATCTATTTTCAAGCTAATATCAATAGAGTAGGAAGTGGTTGTATCTTGTTTTGTCCACAGAACTCAGCGAGGAGAAAAGGATCGAAGCGCAACTCAGAGCGTGTAGGGACAAATGTCGGTAAAAAGGTACTTCTGTTATCCTTCCTTCTCATGTATTAGTTTAGATAGATTTGAAAGGAAGTCTGTGTCCACGTTAAGCATTTTCTGTCTAGAGTTAAGGTCAAGCTCTTAGAGGTCATCTACCTGTCCGCAGGGAGATTTTCATACAATAGAAACTGGCGACTCCGCTAGGGAGATAGCCTTGAATCAAAACTTCTTGTTTTGATTTCTCCTCATTGACCTAGTTCTATCCCTTGATTGTTTCAGACATAGTTCACTCCTCTTTTGATTGGTTTCATGAGCTGATTGTCTCCTTACCTTATCACACTCAGCATAATTGTCGGAATTGAATTGAAATTTTTTTATTTTTTTTATTTTTGGGTTTTTTAGACCCTGGCGCCTCTGTCCTAGTGTTAATAGAGTGCCAATGCTCCCCCATAGCTTTGCGCAGAGCGCTATAACGCTCCTTGCCTTTGGCAACAGAGCGCCAACCCTCTTTGGCCCAAAAAACCTTCCAGAATTGTTTTTTTCTGGGTTTTTCCTCTGTGTCTCTTCTGCTGGGTAACCTTATGAGTCAATGTTTCTTCCCTTTCAGCCTTGACATCTGTCTTTTTTGAAGAATAAACATCTTATTGGTTGGATTTTGTAGCCTTCTTCACTATTTTTATTGAGTTTTTTTTGTTGAGTGAAGTTTGAAACCCATGCATTGTTTTTCTCTCCTCATCAGCTGAGAAAAGGCCCTGGTGAAGGTCATCAAAGGCCTATAGACCTCTTCATCTTGATTTCATTCAAGCTCATTGTTCTTCAACTTTTTCTTTTGGGTGTGAAGTTTTTTTTCCTCTTCGATTGTTTCTTATCTTTCGCTTTTCGTTTTGATTGCAACGAAAGGGTGTATTGTTTGTATGACTTTTGCTTGTGCTAGTTTGATTTTCATTCATACAAAAAAGATAATTAGAAAAATGAGTANTTCCTCTTCGATTGTTTCTTATCTTTCGCTTTTCGTTTTGATTGCAACGAAAGGGTGTATTGTTTGTATGACTTTTGCTTGTGCTAGTTTGATTTTCATTCATACAAAAAAGATAATTAGAAAAACGAGTAGTGTGTTGAATTGATCATTATTCATATGCAAACAATAAAAAGCATCTTCATTATTGATTGTGCATGTTAGAAGGCATCTCAAAATTTTTAGCATCACATCAGGATTTGATTGAGAAAAAGAATCGTTTGAGGGCATTCCTTATTTGTGCTTGATTAGTGAAAAGAAATTTCTCTCTCCCTTAGATAGATGTTCATCGAAAAGAAATGACTGCTTATCATCTCTGATGCATTTTTGGGACTGAGTCATAATTCCATTCGTTTCACTTCCATGCACCCCTTTGCGTAAAGAACAGCCATAAAATCAACGCTCATTAAAAGTTATTTAGAACTTTTTCTTTTCTAGGATCCTCCACCAACAGTAGACTAGGCTTAGTACTTTGGATTAGGGCTATGAGCATAACTCTCCAAAGTTTCCTAAACAAACAGTAGCATCCTGAGTTAGGGAGAGAAAAATCCAATTATCGTATAAGTCTGCCTGGGATCCCCTTCTCACACAGGGGTTACGCACGAGGTCGCATTCGGGTAAGCTACGGGGACTAAACCTCCGTGGTTTAACTGATTGTGGTGGTCAGATCGTATTATGGGGGTCACTTCAAGGTAAATCCACAATTACTGCGTGGAATCCTTCTAGTTGATTTCGGGCTTGATACCCTGCCCGTACGTTCGGATCGGACTGTCGACTGTTCCCGCCGAGGGGCTGACTGCGAATTGGTAACCTTAGTGGCCATAATATTTAGGGTCTTACACAAGGTGACGGTGATGGGAAGTCTCACTGTACCTAGAGAAGACATTGGTCAAACTCACTCAGGCTCCTTGGAGGGTAAATCCACAATTACTGTGTGGAAGCTTGCACCAAGGCGTAAGTCCGTTAATCAGGTCACCATTGTAATTGTTCCACCCTATCCCCGCCCCTTCTAGACTTGATCATGTGACGTTGGATTTCATCACCAACTAGTACGGTCATCAAAAGAAGGTCCTATTTGCTTGGTTGTGATTCTTAGATTTTTTTTTTTAGTGTGTGCTGTTTCTTTTCGTTAGTTGGCCCTAGATTTTCGGTGTGTTCTGCCTTTCTCCACAATTAATCCCATAGACAATCAAGGTCTTCATCGATCACGTAGGATACAAGGGCTGGCTCCAGAATGCTATCAACCCTTACCTCCTAACCCTCCTGAAGACAACTACCGTAGAGAGGTAGAAAATCCATCTGATGCTGAAAGTGCTTTTGCTCCTCCGTTAGATAACCCGGAAGACACTTTTATTACAATTGCCAATCCCACTTCGGTGACCCCTCTCGAACCACTTTTAATTTTTTTATACTCCCTTGGGAACGTCATAGACGAAGAAGTCCCATGATTACCAGAGAGGATTTTTACCGAAACATATATGGGATCCATGCAACCAATCTTTGGTGAGGAATATAGGACTCCTATTCATCCTAGCACCGCAGTAAATACCAATCCCACACCCACTCATTCTATTTGGAGGACTTCATCGGGACGCGATCTCTATGAACATTTCAAATTCTTTCGACAACTATTCCATCCTAATAACCCTCCTAGTGAATCAGGACCATCTGGCCAAACCATGAGTCACCCAGTCGATCGAGTTGTTAACCCTACTGCTACCCAGCACAAGTCCATCCTAATGATGGACCCATCCCATCTGCTCACCCAAGAATACATATCCCTTCTGGCCAAACACAACCAGCTGGAGGGAAACCATCATCCAACCCACCTTTTCCTCTTGGAGGACTACCGTTCCATGGTGGGCCTACCCCTCCTAGGGGACAGCCCCCTTTTCATCCTCCTCCTGGAGGGAAACCTCTGTCTACTAGTCATACCCCGGTCATAAATCCACCCCTGGCAGGGGGGAAAACCCCGTTGGTTGGAAACCCTTCAAAACCCTAGAGAGTATCTTCAGGAGGCACTTTCACTCAACCTCACATTAGGGGGCACTCTTATAATAACCCATTAGGAGGGATGCCCAATCCTGGTCCTTCTGGGACATCTTACCCACAATCTTATCGGGGTGGCATCCAAAACACCACCTGGAGTACTCCGGGACCACAGTCTTATCCTCCTCATGGGTCAAGTGTGTATCCACCTCTGGGATCTACTCCTCACCATCCTCAAGGGAAAAATGTCTATCCTCCTCGGGGGTAAGCAAATCACCCGGCCTGTAATGTTCAAAACCCACCGGGTCATGCCAACATTTCTCATTCATCATCGAATCCTTATTATCCTGGCCAGCAACAACCATATGTAGGAGGACCTACTAGTTACAACTATCCATCTAACCTAGCTTATGGTCCTACTGGTGTTCCTATGCCGCACCAGTATCATTCACAAATTAACCGATAGCTACCATTCCTTGCGACTCTGGACCTCCCAGACTTGTCTCGGTTAACTAATGATCCTATTTCTCATTCACTGGTTTGGCCAGTCATTCCAGCTAAACTTCCTTCTGATATCCCAAAATTTGACGGAAACCCTGGTGAAGATCCAAACAACCATGTTATGACTTTCCATTTGTGGTGTTCATCAAACTCCCTCATGGATGATTCTATTCGTTTGCATCTTTTCCAATGAACACTTACCGGTTCGGCAGCAAAGTGGTATATTGAACTACCACGTGCTTCTTTTCATGATTTCAATTCCCTTGCCATGTCTTTCCTCATGCACTTTCAACTACCTATTCGCTAAGAAACAGGTACTGAACTCTTGAACTCCCTTCGTCAAACTAATACCGTGCATATCTCTGACCATATTCATGAGTGGAGACAATGATGAAGGATGATTAAGGCCATCATCCCTGACATACTATTGGCAGAATGGTTCATGAAATCACTACTACCACCGATCGCTCGTGATGTTGCTATGGGTGGTGTGGTCACTGAGGAACAAGCCATCGATCGGGCTCAGTATTTAGATTTTGTTTATTCCCAATCTGGTACTTTGTATGATTTGCTTCCGAATGCTACTCGAGCTAATACTAATCCATCTAAACCATCATCCTCATTTCATGCGGATGGTGTCATCGACTCCGTCAAAACTCAACCTGTTTCCCAATCGCTCACACCCTCCTCTACCTCCCCTCAAACTCAGATCTCTGAGGTGAATGCAGTTTAATCTACCCCTTCACAAAAATCCGGAGGTAAGAAGAAAGCGAAGAGTAAATAAACAAATAATAATGAACAAATAAAGAATCAAACACCTGCTGCCGAAAAGCAAACACAACAGAAGTTGAAATTCCCGTGTCTCATTTGTGGTGACGATCACTACACCTGAGATTGTCCACATCGTGATGAAGTGGCCAAAATTTTCCAAGGAAAGTCTCAACCCGTTGTGCTTACTCATCCTTTCTCACAAAAACAATCCATGATTACTCAAACCCCCTTGCCTGGGGGCAGTTCCAACCAACCCCATGATGAGGCCTCATCGAGTCCACATATTTATATGTTTAATGGGATTAATTTAACCACTCTCTCTAAGGCATACGACACACCAGGTAACCCTGATAAAGGAAAAGACGTTAACGGTACTGGTACTTTACCAGATCCATCATTGTCCTTCGTTAATCTCCCATCAGTTAATCCTCCATCTTGACCACTCCAGATTAAGAAACCCACGTTTGACTCTATCTTACGCCCTTCTAAGAGAACCATATGGAAATCTACCTTCAATCCTAACTCACGGGCTACCCAAAATTACAATATTGTAGAAGATTTGGCCCAAGCTCCGTGTGCTATGTCTGCCTTGGAAGTTTTACAGCACTGCCCCAGTCAACGCAAAACGCTCTTAGCCACTCTTGGCATTGTTGATCCTGAGTCGTACAACCAGATCATGTTTAACCTGGATAATTATGCATCTCGACTCTCCCACCAACTTGCTTTCCAAGTTGATGTTGTTGTCCACAATCAACAAATCCATCGAACCATTCTGGATGAGGGAGCCTCGACTTGTGTTATGTCTTTGGCGTGTTGGAAAGGTTTAAAATCACCAGCACTCAATAAATCCCCCATGATGTTACGTGGCTTCGATGGGCGAGGTTTTCATCCTCATGGGCTGTTACAGTCCCTACCCATCCAATTGGGTCACAAAACTGTTACCATTGATGTCGAGGTGGTAGATGCTCCCCTCGATTAAAACTTGTTACTTGGAAGGAGTTGGTTCTATGCTATGACTATTGTTGCCTCATCGGTCTTTCGATGTGTACAATTTCCTCATCAGGGAAAAATCGTCACTGTTGATCAGTTGGATTTTTGCACACCCGATGCTCGTATTCCTGCTACCAACAATATTCCTTTCTTGGGAGACCACAAAATCACGTATGAAAGTGTTGGTGTTGGATTACTGAAATATTCTAGCCTCATGGGTACCTTCCCTACACCACTTCCACCAACTATACATCACATTGCCATTGTCGATATGATTTCGATCACATCTTATCAATCTTTGGGATCATCTGACCCTTGGATCGCACCTTATTCATTGAAATTCGATGCACTAAGTGACATCGTGCCACTTGGTCCAGCCGAAACATCATACGTTTCTACCCAATTCACTTCTCCCTCGTTGGATGACCAACATCCATTGGCGCCCGACATTTCATCGATGCAACCATGGTCGGGTTCCTTGTCGACTACAATCCACTACAATTCCCCAACTTTTCCTATCCCGAAAATGTTTCGCATTGACAAGCTCCCTTGGGATAATCACCATCCCCAATCCTCTTTTCTTCCCTTTCGTGAAGAAGTTCGAGAAGATACACAGTCTATCTCCCCTCCCGATGTCGATTTTCTATCGCCTCCCATGTTTTCAACTTTCGATGATTTGGATCTGGTAGTTGACTTGGTGATTTCTTCGATAGGTTTATTGGAGCCTGATATCCTTACTCCTATCGTGACCCTCGACATGTATTCCTCCCAAATTGATTCTCTTCCATCCAGTGAATATCTCCTGGAGGCCATGACCGATTTTTGTCCCTTGACATGGTATCCTTCCAAAGCATTATGCTCTTGGAAGCCATGATCAAGAAGAAGTCACGAGCATAGTTTCTCTTCTCTGTGGAAAGCTCGTTAAAAAATGAAACAGAGGCCACTAGCTTTCAATATAGGGGCATAAAGAGAATAGTTTCTCTTCTCTATGGAAAGCTCGTTAAAAAATTANAGCATAGTTTCTCTTCTCTGTGGAAAGCTCGTTAAAAAATGAAACAGAGGCCACTAGCTTTCAATATAGGGGCATAAAGAGAATAGTTTCTCTTCTCTATGGAAAGCTCATTAAAAAATTAAACCGAGGCTCTAAGCATAGTTTTCCTCTCTGTAGCAAGCTCGTTAAAAAATGAAACAACAATCTAGGGCTCGAACCCGGAACCCTGAGCATAGTTCTTTTCCTATGTCAAGCTTGTTAAAAAATTAAACAGAGGCTTTGAGCATAGTTTTCTTCTCTGTAGCAAGCTCATTAAAAAATGAAACAACAATCTGGGGATCAAACCTGGAACCTTGAGCATAGTTTTCCTCTCTGTATCAAGCTTGTTAAAAAATGAAACAACAATCTGGGGATCGAACCTGAAACCCTGAGCATAGTTCTTTTCCTGTGTCAAGCTCATTGAAAAATGAAACAATCACCTCTCTTGAACCTTCATTTCATCCACCTGTATCCTATTTCTTCATCTAGCACAGAAAATGGTGACAACCTCAAAGTTGGTGAATGAATTGAAGCTTGGGGGGCATGTCTCCAGCCTTTGATGATCATTCTGGAGTCATGTCACCAGCTTTCAAGCTGGGGGAAGAGTACTGAGCTTAGTCTTTGTTCTTTCTCGTGCTCATAAATACATGAGAATGCAACCGGGTAAACTTTTATCTCTTTTTCAGACCCGTACGGATACACGAACACACGAAAAAGGAACCCCCCTGGAGTCTACTTTAAACCCTTTTCAGACTCTCTAAATATGAAAAGATTGTCAAGTGACCTTGCTTCCTTTCACGCTCGTTAAAATGTCAGAAAGGGCGTCTTTCGAGCGATAGTTTAACCCTTTTTCAGTCTCATTAGACTACTGTACGAAAAAGGAACTGAGAGAGTTCTCCTTTAAGTGTTTTTCCAAACTCTATAATCCTGAAAAACCTTCGAGTTTTCTGTCTTTGGACTTGTTAAAGCACACATCGACAGGCCCATATGGGACTGAACCCTTACTTCTTTCAGTTCGTTAAACAAAGGAAGAGGAACTTACCGAAGGTAAGTTATATCGAGCATGTGTTATCCTCCTCGAGCTCATTAAATCAAAAAGAGGTACTCGTCTATCTGGATGGGGGAAAAAATTGAAAGGAACAAGCCAAGTAGTCTCTTGAGAACATCATTTAGCACTCCTTAGAGTCACCCTTGAACATGGAACTTTATCATTTTCACATACCATAATCCACTGAACCTCTGCACTGAGCCAATCCTTTGAGATCCTTTCACTTTTGGTTCACCCGACGCAAGTCACCGTACCCACTGCATAGTTTTGGCCCATGTCATGTTCTGTTGTTGTGCCTCAGTGTTCAAGGGAAGTATCTGCCTCGAGAGTCAGCCACCCCAAATATCTTGCCTCAAAACCTGTGTCAGTCCATGTCCATTTGATCTGCCAATTACATCTCCATGTCTATTTTGTGTCGTTGATGGGGGATACATCAAGGCCCTCCCTCGATGAGTCTATTCCTGTCGACTTCAACACATTATCTGGGAATCAGACTTAGAAACTAGTTAGTACTTTGGGACCTGCATGCCTCAATGGCAGGCCTCCTCACAATTGACAGTGGGTTTACATCATTGACCCCTGATCGAATGATTCCACGGATGTTTGACCTCAGCTCATCTATTCACATTCACTGGAATGTACTAGGGTACCTTGGGAATCATTGACATTAATGGTGATCTCCCTCGCACTTGTTAATGGTTCACACCATTGACCGGTAATCAAGTGTTTTTTGCCATGTTCGACATCAAGACATCTATTCACATGGTTAGATTCATACCATATTGGGATTGGTAAGAAGACCCTGGGTTGAGTGATCACTTTGATATATTATTTGCCCAGGATGCGAAGGAGTTTCCGTTGGACAAATGACACATGCACTGTTACATAGATCTACTTTGTATTGGTCATGGCTATGTCTTGTCATCTCATAGATCCACTGTGTATTCTTCGTGGCTACGATCAGTTCAAGTCATCAGAGTATAGATCCACATTGTATCTTCAGTGGCTATACCTTCTTATCAATACAATTATGGATCCGCAGTGTATTTTATGGCGACCATATCTTGCAAGCCTTGATCACCCAAGCATAGGTATGCCTGCCTTGGGTTTTAAAATATGTCATGATATTTGTTGGATGTTTGTGTGCAGCTT
>JASDQU010244176.1:122107-145811 GCA_032191745.1 Picea mariana | reverse complement strand
CAAGTGGTTAAAGCCTCTCCAAGGCTATATAAGAAAGCTTTCTAATGGTTAAAGAAGGGATTGGAAATGGAGAATCACACCAAACATATGATCTCATAAGTGGTGCTGGAACAGAGCTGATTGGGGGAAGAACTGCTAGCATGAAACTTATGATCTCGTGAGAAACACACAATCAGCCAAAGGAGAGTGATCAGTGAAGCTGTTGTTATCCAGGTTGTGGATCTTTCAGGCAAGGGTTAGACGAAGAGGACTTGACGAAGCCGTCGCATTCGCATCTACGATTGTAAGTACTGCTATCGTTATTCTCATTAATTTGACACGCTTGGCCTATTTCTTTCTAGTTTGTGTCTAATGTCACATGAAATTATCATTAATTGATAGATCTATTTTCAAGATAATATCAATAGAGTAGGAAGTGTTCGTATCTTGTTTTGTCCACAGAAATCGGCGAGGAGCAAAGGATCGAAGCGCAACTTGGAGCGTACAGGGACAAACGTCGGTAAAAAGGTACTTTTGTTATCCTTCCTTCTCATGCATTAGTTTAGATAGATTTGAAAGGAAGTTAGTGTCCACGTTAATCATTTTCTATCTAGAGTTAAGGTCAATCTCTTAGAGGTCATCTACCTGTCCGCAGGGAGATTTTCCTACAACAGTTACCACTCCTATGCAAACCAGTTGCAAGTTGAGAAAAGATGATGATTCAAAATATATAGACTAGAGGAAATACAGGTCAATGATTGGCAACTTACTATATGTGAAAACATCTAGACCAGATGTAATGCAGGAAGTTGGACAAGTGGCACAATTTCAAGCAACACTAAAGGAAACGTGTGTCATAGAAGTGAAGAGGATTTTTAGATATCTCAAAGGAACATAAGAGTTTGGATTATGGTATCCAAAAGGAAAGGATCTATCACTTATTTCCTACACAGATGAAGATTGGGCAGGTTGCATTGATGACCGATGAAGCACCAGTGGAGCAATGTTCTACTTGGGTGAGTGTTTAGTATCATGGCTAAGAAAGAAAAAATCATCAATATCCTTATCTATAGCCAAGGAAGAGTATATTGCAGTAAAAACATGTTGTACATAGGTTCTATGGATGAAACAAAATATGACATATATATAGGTTGAGTATTATGAGCCCATTCCAATCTATTGTGATAATACAAGTGCCATCAATATCTCAAAGAACCCGGTGATGCACTCCAAGAAGAAGCACATTCCAATCAAGTATCACTTTCTATGGGAACAGGTTCTAGAGAATAACATCAAAGTTGAATATTTAGGCACAAAATAACAAGTGGCAAACATCTTTACAAAACCGCTTCCACAGGAAGCCTTTGAGTATCTTCGCCAAAGACTCATAGTAATTTCTACTCCAAAATGAATTCTTTTGAATGTTTATTTTATATGTCTTATATTTACATGAGGAAGCACCATAAAGAGGACAACTCAGGTCAGGAGATCAATTTCAGGAAGAGTTCAGTCAGGGGGAGTATCCCCAAGGATAGTTTAGTTAGGGGGAATATCCCCAGATGGAAAGATACATTTCCCATTGATGACAAAGGGGGAGAAATTTATCAGATGAAAAACACAGAGGCATGGTTCCAAGGGGAGTAGTGGTCATAGGGGGATAATGAGTGATATGACTTTAGTATTGCATGACATGACTTTAGTATTGCATCAAAGTGTTGCCATCAATGCCAAAGGGGATTTTTGATTAATTGGGTTGGTTGTCATTGATGTCAACCCTTGAAGAAAGTATGGTAGCACAAAGGTTTGGGTAATGGAACCAATTTTGTTTGATGGATAATGGTATGAGTTTTGATATATTTGTAGGTAAGACTATTCTATATGGATAGTACATGTCATGCCATTTTTTATGGTATGTGGAACGTCACATAACCCCTCACGGTTAGAGATTTATGGCCATGTGAAGTTGGAGAACCCTCATGAGTCATCTAGAAGCCCCAAAAGATCAAAGTAGTCAAAGTGTTTGCAAACGAAATTATTTAAATAATAAATTTAATGGAGAACTCCCTAAAATAAGGAAAGTGGGATGCTACATGAAAGTATAAATAAGAGGCAACACTCTCTCATTTAATCATAGTTGAACCTATTGAATATCATTGAATATTTATTTTGTGAAAGGTTATTTGGGCAGGTATTATTGATAGAGAAAAGTGCGACAAGAAAAGTATAGAAAAAAAAGTGCGGCATAAAAAACGCGGTAGAAAAAGTGCGATAGAAAAATCGCGGCAGAAAAATAGTGGTAGAAAAATTGTGACAGAAAAAGTGTGGCAGAAAAATTATGACAAAACAATCGCGGAAGAAAAAGTGAGGTAGAAAAATTGTGGCAGCAACATGGTTGGGGTCTATTTATGAGAGATATGGCACATCTTTTTTGAGGTATGTTTTGTGAGATAGGGTTTAGATCTTGAGATGGTATTGGATGTTTAATATTGCTGCATATATCATATTTGTTGAGGGATATAGTTGGTATTTTGTTGTTGGTATTTGACATATGGGTATTGGTCTTTTGGTTCTGACGTGTTGCTAAAGTTGTTGGTTTGGCTTGAGGCTACATAACAGTGAGGTTGTGGCACATGGTTTGATGTAAGGGTTTATAGTATTTGGTTTATGGATAGAGTGATGAATTTTTTATGGTTATATTGGTGTATGTATTTGGTATATGGTTGAGGTACATGTTGGGTACATGGTTGAGACAAGTAGTTGATGAGTTGGCACATACATGAGGTGTATAGTTGATGATGTTGGTACAAATTGATGAGTCATAGTTGATGTGTAGTTTATTTGAAGTTGATGCATGTTTGATGCATGGTACATGTTGGTTCAAGTTATTGGTATAGGTTGTTTGGTGCAGGTTGATTGGTACAAGTTGTTACAGGTTATTGGTACAGGTTGACAGTGACAAGTTGACAATGGAAGTGGTTGATTTAGTGACAGTGATAGGTTGTCTACATTTGGNGATGATGTTGGTACAAATTGATGAGTCATAGTTGATGTGTAGTTTATTTGAAGTTGATGCATGTTTGATGTATGGTACATGTTGGTTCAAGTTATTGGTATAGGTTGTTTGGTGCAGGTTGATTGGTACAAGTTGTTACAGGTTATTGGTACAGGTTGACAGTGACAAGTTGACAATGGAAGTGGTTGATTTAGTGACAGTGATAGGTTGTCTACATTTGGCATTTATATTTTAGGGTAGTTGGATGGGGCAAGGACATGTGGTTGTAACCACCTTCCGGTTGTAGCTGAAGAACATAAGGGGTTGTAGCCTCCTTCTAGTTGTAGCTAGAAAATTGGGGAGTTGGAGCTTCCCTCAGGTTGTAACCTAAGAAACTAGGGGATTGGAGCCTCCTTCCAGTTGCAGCTAGAAAACAAAGGAAGTTGGTGCTTCTAATGAATGTAACTCTTAAAAACATATAAGAAAAAACATTTTGTGGTTTTCTCCCGCTTTGGGCTTCCACGTAAAACATTGGTGTACTGTGTATGTGTATGATTGCTCATGTGTTCATTATTTATTTACTCTGCAACTATTGGATAATAATGCTACATTGATATAACACTTGCATTTTATGGTTGAAAAGGATTGGATTTCTCTATTACTAATTCACCACCCCCCCTCTCAGTGATCCAACAATTGGTACATACTTGGTACATGGTTGGAGGCACTTGTTAGTGTTATTGTTGACACATGGTTTATGGATGATGTAGCATACTTGTTTTGGTATATTATTAGAAGAAAATATTGATCTTTTTGATGATTATGAGTTGTTGTGATATTCTTGGTTGATGCCTTGGTGATATTATGCATATGGTTGAGAGTTTTCTTGGTGATTGATCTTGCTGAGTAGATCTGATTTAGTTGATAAGATTGATGATACAAGTTGTTGTAATAGGTGTTATGGAATAATTACCCTACAGAAAGGTGAATATCCCCTTGGATTCTAGACCCCTAATACCAAGAAAAAAACATACAAATGGACACTAATATCCCTTTGAATTCAATTACCTAATCAGAAACAAAAAGAGAAGGAAGAAAGTGTGATGCACCTTATTCGATGGTTTGTCCTCGTTGCCTCCAATGGGATCTTGATATCCAAACTCTTTAGCACCAATCGATACCTGCAATGCAATGGAAAACAAAAATACAAAGAACTCCTACTCTACTCTACAATATTATACTAATCAAATTCATCTATAAAGATCGACAATAGTATGCAACAAAACACAATCTTGAAGGGAATAGGCCGAGTAATATTGATGATAACTTTAAAGAGATACTTACAATCATGGATGGTGTTGCAACAACTTCCCCAAGTCCTCCTCATCTATCCCTTGGGCAATGCTCCCAAGATCATAAGTTTGATATCCAAAAGCTTCCTCCTTTATCTAGGGAAAGCCCTCATTATATAGGATTTGGAGGCTTAACCATCATAGAGAAGATCACTAATAAGATCCACTAAAAATGGATCTCCAAGATTTTTAGGGAGAAAATGTCTCTCAAGGATTTTAGGGAGAAAATATCTCTCAAGGATTTTAAGGAGGACATATCTATCAAGATCCACCAAATTAGGATTTTGTTTTGAGAAAATATCTCAACTATCCATGAGATTCTCAACCTCTCCTTGAAAATAGGAAACCAAATGTGAGGTGGATTCTCACACTAAATTAATTTCATTTTTATGAATATTAATAATTAATTCATGTGCACATGGTATTTTGACCTTCATATAATATATTTCTCCTCCACATTAACTAGTGATTGTGACAAATGTTATTTCATGGTGTCAATGTATGTGACACTTTCATGACACGTGAGACACTTAGGGTGATGTACTTAAGTGTGAAATTTTGGTGTGTAACATACTCCCCCCTAAAGCATAAAGGTTAGAAGAGAAGCTGATGACCGAAACACTTTACAATTCTTCAATGAAAGGGCGTGGAGTTGGAGAACCTAGAAGAAGCTGAAAACAACCATCAAATAATATTAATATTTGTTCCACTTCCGAGGTAGGCATACCTATGCTCAGAATACAATATGACTCAAAGCATGGCCACCGACCAATACACTATGGATCCATGAAAAATATTGATTAAGTATATGGCCACCAAATATACAATGTGGATCCATACCTCCATGACATGAACTGATCGTAGCCACAAAAAATACACAGTGGACATATGAGATGATAAAACATAGCCATGAACCAATACAATGTGGATATATATGATAGTATATATATCAACATGCTCAAATGATATCCTTCGCAGCTATTGGAAGATTGGTTTTTGTCATTGATGTCAACCCTAGTCATGGGTTTTGGACCGCAAGATTGATAAAGGTATTTGGACATGAAGGAAAATGCACATGCATATACAACACCCATGAATGGATAGTATACATCATGTTGTTTCCGGTGGTATGTGGCATGTCACATGAATCCTCATGGTTGAGGAGAAATGAATTTTTGAAGATGACAAAGTGAATTGAAGAAAGAAGTACATGTAGGCCCTGAAGATAATTAAAGAAAAGAATTACAAAATAAGAAAGTGTCGGGTCGGACCTAATGTTAAAATGAAGTGAAATAAATGGTATAAATAAACATCATTATACATTCATTTTGATACAAGTTGAATTTCAGAGGAAATAAGAAGTAAAAGAAGGCTAGATTTCAAGGGAGGATGAAGTCTTTTGGTGATGTGTTCTAAGGTATGTTATTTTCAGTTCATATTACCATTTTTGATATAAAGTTTTTTCTAGAACGATTCAGATGGTGAAATCACTATGGTATTGAGAAGACATATCAAGGTACCTCTGGTAAAAATTTCAGCTCTTGATTCTCTATAATTATGGAGATACACTCTGTGGAAGATAGGGTTTGTGACCAGTCATGAAGCTAGTCAATAAAGAGGTTTTTTGGGTAAAACAGTAATAACTTCTTCATATAGAATCCCAATGCAATGGGACCACTTCCATTGGAAATAGTACAGACTTTGGTTTCTTGTGTGCGAGTTTCAAAATCGAATGTTAAATATTGAGTGTGGGGCATGCTGTACAAGTTGGGTCTTCTAAATAAACCATAATTGAATAAAGTCTACCATTCTTTCTATAACCTATTTTTGGGGAGGATTCAAGGAGTGAAAATTGGAGGAGTTTCAAGGAATACATTGAGTAATATTATCTACAGGATCAGAGTACTCTAAGAATTGAATATTTGCAGAAAATGAAGAAGTCTCAGGAAGCATTATCAGGTTCTATGTGATGATTGGTTGATGGTGATGATTTAATGTAAAGTTTTATTATCTCTCATATATTCTTGGGTGGAAGGAAGGGGCAAGGATGGATAGATAAAATCTCTCTTGATATTGGAGGATTGTATCTTCCTCTTGGATTTTTATCCCTCACTCTACATTTGGAAGCTGTAGCTACCTTTGGAAGTCATTACTTCCCTTGAACAAAAACTATTGATTATTTCTCATATATTTTGCATGGTGTATTGCATTGTATTGGTGTAACTCTTATACTATTGTTCATTGCTCATTGGATATAATTGAATGGTTTAAGTATAAGTTGAAAAAGGTTTTTAAATTGTACTTGATACTGATTCACCCCCCTCTTAGTATCAACAAAAGCCTAGGAAAAGAAGATAACATAGTGAACACTCAACCCAAGGTATGCATCCCAATCCTGATGTGGTACAAATCTATCCATGTGAATAGATGTTTTGTTGTTGAACATGGTAGAAACCACTTAATTACTAGTCATTGATGTATATAGTTAACAAGTGTGATGGAAATCATGAATGATGTCAATGAATCCCAAGGTACCCTAGTACATTCTAGCGAATGTGAATAAATGAGGTGAGGTAGAACATTCGTGAAATCATTTGATTAGAGGTCAATGATGTAAACCCATTTTTGGAATCAAGGAGGCCTACCATTGAGGCATGCATGTCCCAAGGTACTAACTGGTTTCTAAGTCTAATTCCTGGATGATGTGTTGAAGTCGATAGGAAAAGACTCGTTGAAGGAGGGCCTTGATGTATCCCCCATCATCAACATTAAACTATAGAGGGGCTTTCGCAGTGCAAGATATTAGATATTATTTTTGGGATTAACTATGTTGTGTAAGTCATTAATCTATGACCCATATCCATAAAACTAACACAGGAAAGTGATGTAAGATGGTGAATTGAATGACTATGGACTGACATAGGAAATGGAAACTGAAAATAGTACAGATGAATGGTTTGAAGTGAAACTTCCCTTGAACATGATGAGGCATGACAACTGACATGGAAACATTAGCTCGACGAGTACCAAGAATGTAATGCAATGAAAATAAGAGAACTTTTCGATCGGACGAAAAAGTATGGTGAAACATGGAATTGGTTTGACACAGAGACAATCGGATTACCCAACTATAAGAAGAGACACAAACAGGTGCCATGTTCAAGGGTGACAAAAGCTACCATAAATAATTCTCAAAAACTTGACCCACTTCCTTCAATTCCCCCCCCACCCAGATAGATGAGTACCTCTTTTTAATTTAACGAGCTCGAGGAGGATAACACATGCTCGATATAACTCACCTTTGGTAAGTTTCTCTTCCTTTATTTAAAGAACTGGAAGAAGTAAGGGTTCATTCCCATATGGGTCCTTCAATGTGTAGTTTAGCGATTCCATAGAAGGAAAACTCAATGGTTTTTAATGTTTAGAGAGTCTGAAAAGAACTTAAAGATGACTCTAGGGTTTTCCTTTTTTGTGTTGTTTAGTCTCCGAGGTACAAAAAAGTATAAAATTATACGACGGAGAAATCTTCTAATCATGTTTGATTAGAGTGTTCTTTTTTGTAATCAGTCTCGCGAGGCTGAAAAAGAGATAAACTATCACTTGAAAGACATCCTTTCAAACCTTTTAATGAGTGTTAAGGAAGCAAGATCAGTCAGCAATCCCCTTTATAGACATTCAAATCAATCGAAAAAGTGATGGGAATTTAGTACATGCGGTCTATAGAAAAAAGACCCACACAAAAAACTATCTCCACCCAAAAGCCCATCACCACCCCAACCAGAAACTAAGTGTCCTAAAAAATTTAGCCACAAAGGCCATACAAATTTCCAATGAAACACACCTATAAAAAGAAAAATATCACCTCTCAAATGTATTTAAAAACATAGGTTATAAACATAAATACATTATGAATGCAATAAATAAATCCCTAGAAAAAACTAGCAAAAACCCTAACTCCCTAGAAAACCAAAACCCCAACAGAAATGCCTACTTACCTTACATCCAAGGAGTAACCGATAAGATTGTGAAATTCCTTATCAAAAAAGAGATCAATACCTCCTTCAAACCACATGAAACCATCAAACAAAGTATGAGATCCGTTAAAGACAAACTTTACCCTCACAAAGGAAAAGGAATTTACAAAATAGAATGCTCCTGCGGTGAATGCTACATCGGTGAAATTGGTTGTTTCTTCCAGATTAGGATTAAAGAACATGGAGCTGACATAAATAATGAATGCATTCACACCTCCGCCTTGAAAGAATACTCCCTTAAAACAAAACACCGTGTTCGCCTAGAAGACACCAAAATTTTAGCCAAAGAAGAACACCTCTTTAAACGACGGATTAGAGAAGCAATTGAAATCTGCAAACACCCAAGCAACCTAAATAGAGACAAAGGCCTAGAATTAAATGATAATTGGTTCTCCTAGATCCATAAAAATAGGAAAAACAACAGATAAAGTAACTCTCAAACCAACTTTCCCTTAAAATTAATTTTATTTAATATAAAACTTGATTACCTAATTAACACCATTAATAAAAAAATTTAATATTAATCTATTATTATCACCAACAAAACCTTAAACACTAATCTAACCCCATACGACTTTATCTATTAAAAAATTAATACTTACTTATAACCTATAAAACCACTAGTAACCTTTCTTCATTTTAATTAACATGAACCTTCTTATCTAAAGAACACCACTAATAACAATTTAATATTAATTTATTCTTTTACTTACCTTATTAATAACACCAACATAATCAACAAACAAACCCTGACCTAAAAACACTAAATTAATTCTAATACAACTTTAACTATATAAAAAACTTAACTTTACCTTTAACGTAGAAAACTATTCTTCATCAATAAACCTAAAACAACATCATCACCTTCAATTAAATAATTACCAAATTTTAATTATATTTTTATAAAAAAATTAATTAACTTTTAAGAAAACCCCTAAATAAACCTAAATAAACCTTCAATTAATTGAATACCAATATTTAATTAAAATGATTACCTATATTTAAATTAATAATTACCAATTTTTCCATACTTACTCATACACCTTTAAATAATTGATTACCAACATTTAATTAAAAAAAATTAATAATTTTTTTTTTAACAATTGTTACAAAAAACTCTAAATAAACCTAAGATCCTCACCAAAAAACTCCAGCTGACACATAATTCTCCTCTCACCTTTAGTATTTATAACCAACTGTTCTCTCCAATTAAAACCCATGCTTGTTGTCCTAATGATGGATCCGAAACATCGACAATCCATTAAAAATATTGTGGTCTTTCTGAACACGCTTGAAAACACTCCTCACCACAAAAATATCATTAATCAGATTATTTCCTTGTATGGAAGGGAGACTCTGGATGAAATACGTGATTTAGAAAAGATTAGGGTAAAAATTAAGAGAAGGGTTGTTGATTTAGAATTTCTGAAGAGTTGTAGAAACAAGAACGTTCTTCCCAGGTTCGCGAAATTGAACACAAAGCTAATAAAAAATGGAACAACATGACTTTCTTCATATTGGGTTTATAAATTGTTAGAAATGAAATAAAAAAGAACATATTTTACCTTGATAACCTATCCAGAAACACAGTGAAATTACATCTAAAATTGGTGCACTCCATCAAACCTGAATTGTGGAGAACGATTGACTCCTTAGCCACCATCAAAGCTAATAAAGAATATGAATAGGCTCGCAACAGACATAATTAAAAACTAGAATATTTGCATGGAAACAAAACTAATAAAGAATACACCAGCGCAAAGAAGATTGGTAACCTCTCCTTACACGTACCAGACGAAGTAGAACATTTGTGTGGCAACAAAACTAATAAAGAATACACCAGTGCAAAGAAGATCATTAACCTCTCATCACATGTACCATATGAAGCTAAGATTAACGTTTTAGAGAGAGGCCTTAACTTCGTAGTCTCCCCTACCTCTATCCCAATCGAAAACGTTATTTTTTGCATGCAAGACAACATATAGAACCTTATGGATGAGGAAAAAGATATAATCAGAAAAGATTGTTCAATCATACTACGCAAGGTGAGACCTCTGAAAAGAAACATAAGTAAACAAGAACACACATCTTTAAAGAACCTCAAGAACAACGAGAACCTACTTATCATCAAGGAAGATAAAGGAGGCGCCACAATTCTTATGAACCACAATGACTACAGGAAGAAAATGATTGAACACCTATCAGACAGTGGTAGCTACATAAAACTTCCCAATAACCCCATTAATAATATTATAAGACAAGTAAATAAATCCATCAAGGACTCCAACCTTGATGAAAGAACCAAAGAACGTGTAACCCCCAATAACGAGATCACCCCCAGAATATACGATCTACCAAAAATCCACAAAAAATAGATCCCTATTAGACCCATAGTGAACACCATAGGCCCACCAACCTATGAACTATCCAAAAACGTAGCCAAAATTCTTATCCCCTTAGTAGGCCACACTGAATCTTTCATTAAATACTCTAATTATTTTATTAAAATCATTAAAAATGAAAAACTAAAACCAAAAGACACCCTCTGAAGATTTGATGTAGTCTCCATTTTCACCAAAATCACCCTAGATGAAGCTATCTAGATTATAAAACAAGTAACTGATCCAGAAACATCTAAACTAGTTGAGGTTTGTCTTCGTTCCATGTTCTTCAATTACCAAGGAGAATTCTATGAACATACTAGTGGCATAAAAATGGGATCCCCACTATCCCCCATTGTTTCCAATCTTTTCATGGAAAACTTTGAAAATAAATCCCTAGACTCCTTTCCCCTGAAACTAATGCAACCCCCCTACTCTCCTGTAAGGTTGTGTGACCTTCCAATCTTGGATCTTTGATTCTAGAGTCAAGTGACTCTTTGAAACCTTAATGGTTTCCTTCTGTGACTAAACACATGCCCTTTCGGCTTCTTGTTGTAGGTTTTAATGGCACCTGCAACCTTCCCTTTCACTCTCCTATGAAATATCAGAGAGTTGGGTGTTAGCTCCTTTTCTTGATAAGCCCTCTTGATGTGACCTTGGCAATGACCACGTGATTGTAGGAGTGACTACAAGCAGTTTAATTTCAAACTAATTTTGGGCCGAAATCCTCCACAATCCTCCATGCATCCTCCTGACAAAACCATGGTTTGGATTGCGACCTGCCCTTGATATTTTATACTCCACGCAACTATTGTTTCTGCAATGCTACATGATCATCGATATCACAATCTTGATGATAATGTCTGAATCAAAAATTCATATATGCACCTTTCAAATCTATAGACTAGATATGCTCCTCCTTCAATCAATGACTGTGAACTCCTTCGCAACTCCAGACTTCGGCGTTTTGAAATCTCAAACCCAACTTTCTTCCATAATCAAATATTTCAAAACTCACAATCTACTGACACCTGTCCTGCTCAATCAATGATTCTGCTCCCACTTTGAATGTTTGATCTTTCAACTCAAATCAATGGTCCTACGACCCTCTTATAGATTGACAGTCAAGATCTTCTTTGGGTCTCCAGACTTCTGAGATCTCAAATCTCAAACTTGTTTTTCCCAATGGATTTTACCTGGAGCCTTTCATCCACTAACGTGTGTCCTCCTAATCTAACGATCGAGGATTTCTTCAGGTCTTTACCCGGATCTCACAGATGTGCACCAGTGTTGGCCCTTGACTAAGTTTTGGGAGATTCTTGGTCATAGTGACCTATTTTGGGACGTCGATAGTCTGTCGAAAGAGGAGCGCAAGATGAAGTAGAGATCAAGGGATCTTGGCCCACTTTTGGGTCCTTTTTGGCTTTTTGGGATAATGTAACAGGATTGGGATGTTGGCCCATGGGTTTACCCATGTTTAGGCCTATTTTGCATGTATAAATAGAAGGCTAAGAAATGTAAGTAGTAGTAGTAGTCGAAGTTGAATCGACATCTATGTGATGTATGTTAAGTGCAAGTAAGGTTTTGTAAGTTCTTGGTGCATGACTATGAGAGACTTGCAGAGCTAAGTGCAAGTGATTGTAAAAGATAGTGGAAGGCTTTGTGTTGTAATGCAAGGAAGAAGGATCTAGCGAGCTGCACAGATCTTCTGTCCTGTGCGGAGTAAGGGTTTTGATGGCTCTATGCTTGTAACCGATTGACTGAAGACAATAAAGGAGAAGAGTTGTTGGACGTATCCCCAAGGTGGGGGTGAACCACATAAACATTGTGTTGTCTTGCTTTGTGCTTGTCTTAATGTGTTTATGTCTTCTTTTTCTAAGAGCTTTAAGATGATTAGATAGATCTGCTTATGCTTAGTGCTAATGATGTATAAGAATATTAGATCTGATCTATATGAATGTGTTGAGTTCTTGATCTACTAGATCTGACCTATCTATTGATGCTAAGTGCTTAAGAACATTATATTAGTGTGAATGTTTTGAAGCCCTGTTTTATTAGCGAAGTGGATATTTCTTGCATATTGAGGAACTGATGGTGCTGAGTGCTTTATTAAGTAGTACAATCACAGATCTATGTCCCATTTAAGGTTGCAAACACCTAATTCTTGCAACCACCCCTGCCTCTACCTCGGGTGAGAATTCATCTTCTTCTTAGGTGTTGCCGAAAGGGCTAGCATTTAAGGATTTTTTGGTGCGTTGTTGTAGAGTTGAACCCTTGATCTGCCCCTATGCCAACAAATGGTTCTATTGCCAGGATCTGAAACTGTGATTGTTGGGAATTGAGAAAGAAGAAGCTTTGTACAAAGATTCATATTGAAATTGTGAAAGCTATGTGCATAGATTTGTGCCTTAGTGTGCAGTGACCTACTCGATTTATAAAGCTTTTTGCTAAAGAAGGAAACTCGATCCGAAGAAAGGAGGTTGAATCTGAAGAAAATAAGCAAGATCTGAAAGCTTTGTGCTCTAAAAAAGGTAAAAGTAAGATATGTAAGCTCTGTTCTCTGATAAAGGTAAGAACGGTTAAAAGTTTCAGATCTGGAAGCTTGGTGCTTTGTAGAAGTAATATAAGTAGAAATTTTTGTTTCTGGAGTATGGATCTAGGTATGTTTAATAGAGTCTGTCCTAGTTTGAAAACTAGGGTATTAATGGATGAAAGAAGACTTGATATGAATAGATCTGATAAGAATAGTGAAATATATGTTATACCTATGCATAGAAATAGTGTTTGGACTAACGAATGGATGTCGGATCCCAGAAAGAATTTATTGCAGGTTAGCTCTTATGATCCTAGTGTGTAGTACAAAAGAGGTTGGGGATAATTTAAAAGAAAGAGAGGATTAACCCTCTATTACAGTTGCAGAAGACTGGGACATCTGGCTAAGGAATTCCCTAGTAGAAGACCTAGATGCCTCTGTTGTAAATCTCTAGACCATGAAGTGTTAGATTGCCTCAGAATGATTGTTAAGCTCGAAGGAATGAATCTGAATCAAGAAAACCCTAAGGAAGATCCATAAACTAATGCTATAGAAAAACCCTAAAAACAATTAGAGAAGGTATTTCTACAGATGAAAGAAACCCTGAATAACCACCGACATGTCAGATTATCAGAGATCTTTAAAGAAAAGGAATGCCTTGAAGCAAGAATAAGAGACTTCGACATTGACTATGTTCTAGATGAGGAAACACATGTGAATGTCATGACCAAGAGAACTTGGGAAGCTATAGGGAGGCCTGCTATGACTCCCTCATTAGAAGGAATAGGGTTATTTAGAGGAAAATTGGTAAACCTGTGTGGAAGGCTCGCTCAGATACCTATGGTCGTCAATGGAACTTCAATAGAGGAAGATTTTGAGATTATTTAATTTATTGAGGACAACGCCCCGTTTACCATGTTAATAGGAAAACCTTGGATTGACAGAGATCAAGTTAGAACAAAGAAAGAAGAAGAAGAAGTTTTGGAGCAGAAGAAACAAGAATTAAAATATTTCATGACCATAAAGATCGCACAATTGATTGAAGAATAAGAGAACAGATCAAAGCTATTTGACACTATAGAACCTGCTGTCAAAGATGCAAGAACACTATAAGACCCATAGAAGACTGAAGTACTTACTCCAGATAAAGAATAGTTATTACCCCTGAATCCTAGGAAAGAATCTCAACAACGGGCAGTGACTATGTTAAAAGAAGATAAGAATCAGAATGGAAAAATCCATACTGAGTCAAAGCTCACTATAAAGAAGGATATAAAGCTAAGTAAGAAGAGGGATAAGATTGAAAAGTTACAAAATATTCCAAAGGGAACTTCGCAGAAAGAAAATTTGTAGAATTGGAGCTTCGCCAGGATATCAGAATAGTGACACATGGTACTTTGCCAGGGTGAAGCAATATAGCTATTGGGGCCAATATATTTGTTCGACTCCCACTCTGAACAGGTCAAAAATCATTTACATCTCGACACCAAACCATTGGACAACGCCATTTACAGTATGATGACTATGACAATCATCGAAGTAAAGGCCAAAGAACAAGTTCCACAATAGGTGGCACAACTTGAAGAGGTAATCCAACAGCTCCAGCAACGCATATCAGACTTGGAGCTCTGCATTGTGCCCGAGACCCCTCAAGATGTAAGAGACCTAAGGGAAGAAACTACTTGCAACACAGTTGATAGATTAAAATCTCTTGCTTTGGAGTGCAAGCAGTTGAGTAACCACAACGCCCAAACATATGAAAACCTCACCAAGAACCCAGAATTATAGGCTTTGGAGTCACAGCTCAAGGAAGAAAAACAACATGTAGACACACTACAGGTGCAGCTGAAAGATTTGTCAGTTGTAGACAAAATGAAGAGGTCTCATGAGAAACACACAGCATAGCAGCAGGTCAAAGCATCTCAATCCAAGCTCGAGGCCTTCGAAGCAGAACTGATTAGATCAGAGTGACTCGAGACGAGTCACGGGTGAGTGTTGGGGGTATGTTGGCCCTTCACCAAGTTTTGGGAGATTCTTGGTCACAGTGACCTATTTTGGGACTTCGACAGCCTGTCAAAAGAGGAGCACAAGACAAAGCAAATATTAAGGGATCTCGGACCACTTTTGGGTCTTTTTTGGGTTTTTGGGATAATCTAATGGGATTGGGATGTGAGCCCATGGGTTTACCCATGATTAGGCCTATTTTGCATGTATAAATAGAAGGCTAGGCAATGTAAGAAGTAGTAGTAGTCAAAGTTGAATCGACATCTATGTGATGTATGCTAAGTGAAAGTAAGGTTTTTTAAGTGCTTGGTGCATGAATATGAGATACTTGCAGAGCTAAGTGCAAGTGATTGTAATAGATAGTGGAAGGCTTTGTGCTATAACACAAGGAAGAAGGATCTAGCGAGTTGCACAGATCTTTTGTCCTATGCGGAGTAAGGGTTTTGATGGCTATGTTCTTGTAACCGATTGACTGGATAAAATAAAGGAGAAGATTTGGTGGACGTAGCCCTAGGGTGGGGGTGAACCACGTAAACGCTGTGTTGTCTTGCTTTGTGCTTGTCTTAATGTGTTTATGTATTCTTTTGCTAAGTGCTTTAAGATGATAAGACAACCACATCTGCTCCGAATCCAACAACTATGAACCACTTCGGGACCTTAACCATAGTTCATATATTCATGCCACATCTCCCTTAGATCTAACGACCTAGATTTTACTTAGAGTCTTCACACTTTGGCAATCTCAGATCTCAAAATAAAAACTCACTTCAAATTTCCTAGAGCTCACGATCTATTGACAAGTTTCCACTTAAAGATCGATGTCTCTCATCCCTTCGACTCTTTGGGCTTCAGGTTTTTCAACACTTCGACCTTCTCCTTCCACTGGGTCTTTGGACCTATCGACAGGTGTCCTCCTGGATCCAACGTTCCAGATTCACTCTGGCCCTTAGCCTCTCCACGCTTCAAAAATATCAAAGTTCAAACTCGCCTCCTCCAGGACTCACGGTATCTGACGGCTCATATTTACTTGGGTGTTCTAATGCTTTGAGTTTTCCTTGAACAATCTAATGGTTCAGATCTATTCTTGTTGATCGGGCTGCTGAGATTCTATTTYGGATCTCCAACACTTCGGGCTCCGTAAATTTCAATTCTCAACTCTTGTGAGTTTTATCTCTCCTCTGTGTGTGAAGAGCAAAGTCTTGTGCACTTCACTCTGATCAAACAACTGTTGATTTTTTTCATAGTGATCCAATGACCATTGATGCTCCTCCTCCCGAGCTTCTGAGTTCTCCTGACTTGGAAGATTTCTCCGTCTTTAAAGGTTTTGAAACTTTAATACTCCTTACGAGTCCAACTATCGACCCTCTCTGACACTTTATGGAAAGTGCTATTCCTTATGAGCTTCATCCTTAAAATGATTTTGATTCCCCATGCACACCTTGCGCTCTAAGTATTTCAATAACTCAAATCGAAGGATTTCTTGAAAATAAATTCTTCTCACCCACCTGGCGTTACTTTGGTTCGGGTTCTTTGACACTTGGTCGTTTCACGACATTGTGCACACCTTGAACCTGGTCTAAGTTTCCTTTGTTCTCTCTAAACTTCTCTGAGTCACTCTGAGACTCAGTCGACACACTCGTTGCGTTCGAGATGCACACATTACATACGAGTGTCAGAAGAGAAACAATTTAAACTCATCTAGTTTCATCACGAACTCATACAATCAATATCTTGAACAATCATACATGAACGAACTGAAATAAATCACATACACATAATATAACGTTCATTCATCCATACATCAAATGAACACAATCCAAGAATTTGGGACAATTATGTCTGTTCTATTCCTTCATGAAAACAAATTACATGATGTTTCTTCTACTCTGTTATGTTGATCCCTCTAATCTCTTACAATACTCATACATTTTGATCTATTACAATTCAACAATAAAATATCTAAGGACCGGCTCCATGAGTTCTCTCGTCCTATTTGCAACCTATCCTATCAAATTCTTAGTGGTTACCTACTCTGTCCTATTATAATAACTAACAGTTGCTGTCAAATAAGATTCAACACTCAATATCTGCAATCTGTTACAGTACTTCATGACTTTACAACCAAGTTACATTTTAAAAATGTTATTTACAAAATATATCAACAACCTGATTTAATTCTAAGTTAATTTCTAATTTGAAACTCTGTCATTGTTGAGATGTTGTTCCTTTACCTCCATGCTTGCTGATCCAGATTTTATGAGAAGAAAAAAATGAATACATATTAGAACAAGTGCTTAACATAAAATAATAGAGATACAGTAAAATTGGTTTTCTATTCAATAACGAAATAAGTTGAAACTATAAAATGCAGTGGAAACAGGTTTGCTGGAATGGTGGCGGCTTATCTCTGAGAAGAGATGTGACAGCTGCATGCATTCACAAAAAGAAGATTACAATGAGGCTCTGAAGGCATTTTTAAAATAAACAAGAATTCCAAAATCCCTAGACATCCAAAAACCTAACCCTAGGAGATGAAGCACCAAAATTCATGCGAGCCCCGTTTGGGTAAGTTAGTACATCAACTTCTCGGGGTCGTAACTTTTGCATACGATCTCCGTTTTAGGCATGTGATTGCCCATTGTAAAGGTATCATCAAGGATATTCATTTTGGGGGCTCAATCATTCCTTTAGCTATCATTGAGGAGATCGATCCCGAAAAACCTTCATTTAGGCCCTCAAAATGGCCCCGGAAGTTAAAACTGCTAAAAATAGTAAATTGCCAAAATTGTCAGAAAACTATTTTGAGCCAGTTGGAAAAGGTGTTTGGCCATCGATATCCATCTGGATCACTTGAATTTTGAATTTGAAGGCGATTATCCTGCATCAAACTCCTCTGGTTAAAATTTTCATGGAATCCTGTCCATGAGCTCCTGCACTATCTTTCCATGCTTCAAAATATCAGGTTCTGTAACCCAAATTGCATATTCCATTGGATGATCTTTCCACTTCACTAAGTATTCAGGATATGTCTTTCTCTTAGTCTTCTTTCCATCTCTTTGTTCAATGATTTTCTCCATCTGAGGTTTTTCTTCTGTGGGTAATTTTTCTTCCCATTGAACTTGTTTTTGATTATCTGATTCTCCTCCCTCATCTCTCCTGTAAGGATATATGTCTGTAACATTGAATATCGACAATATCCCAACATTTTCTGGCAACTCAATTTCATAAGCATTGGCTGCGAATTTTCTAAGAATCCTGCATGGTCCTATCTTATTCATCTTCAAGTTGTTATACGTTCCCCTTGGAAAACTTTATTTTCTCAAATGAGATAAAACTTCACCTCCAACTTTGAATTGAACTTCTCTCCTCTTTTGATCAACTCTTCTCTTGTATTATTGGCTATTGTTCTATAGCTATTCTCTGACTCTGTCATGGAGTTTCTACATATCTGCTACAAAATCCTCTGCTCCAACACTTCTTAACTCATCTTGATTCAAATCACTCAACTCTGTAATCCCTCTTAGCTATATACCATACACAATTTCAAATGGACTTTTCCTTGTGCTCCTGTTCACTGAATTATTGAATGGAAATTCTACTTGTGCCAGAATCTGATCCCATTGACAACCTTTCTTAGTGACTAAAATTCTTAACAAGTTTCCCAAACTCATGTTTACTACTTTAGTCTGTCCATCTGTCTAAGGGTGATATGCTGAAATAAATGACAAGTTCATCCCCATCCTTTTCCATAGAGTCCTCCAAAAGTATCATACAAATTTGGTGTCCCTGTCTGAGACTATGCTCCTCGACAATCCATGTAGTCTCACTACTTCTCTAAAAAACAAATTAGTTATGTGTGTAGCATCATTTGTCTTCTGGCATTGTATGAAATGTGCCATTTTTGAAAATCTGTCTACCACAACAAATATGTAATCGCTCCCTTTTTGAGTTCTAGGAAATCCCAAAACAAAATTCATATTGATTGCATCCCACAACCTTTATGGAATTGGTAATGGTTGATACAAACCAATGTCCTGTTGTATTTCTTTTTCATATTGACAAATTATGCATTTGTTCACAAAACTTTTCATCTATGCTCTCATGCTCGGCCAATAGTATGAATTACTCAGCTCTGCAAATGTCTTATCATGACCAAAATGTCCATCTAAATCTCCATTGTGTTTCTCCTTCAACAAGTTATCTCTCATTGAGAATTTCGGTATGGACAATTGACTTCCCTTGAATAGTAATCTATCCTGGATCAAATTTTCAGTCCAAGGGCTTCTATCTCCCAATAAAGGATTCTTGCATGCCTCATAAGCTTCCTTAAAATTTGTATCTTCTCGGTACATCTCCTTGAGGTGTTCAAACCCTAAGGTCTCCACTTGGAATTCCTGTACAATCAAACTCATCCTTCTCAAAGCATCTGCAACTTTGTTAGCAGTTCCAATAATGTTCTTAGTAACAAAAGTAAAATTCTTCATAAATTCTACCCATTTTGCATGTTTCTGATTCAATTTTTCTTTCATAGTAATAAATTGCAAAGCTTGATTATCACTGTACAAGACAAATTCTTTAGGAATTAGATAGTGTCTCCACTTCTTCAAAGCTTGAATAACTGCATAAAATTATTTGTCATATGTGGAATAATTCTTCTTGGCATCATTCAGTTTCTCACTAAAATAAGCAATTGGCCTATTGTCTTGACTCAAGACTACTCCAATAACTAATCCACTTGCATCAAATCTCACCTGAAATATTTTTCCAAAATCTGGTAAGACCAACATTGGTTGTTCTGTGATCTTCTCCTTCAACACCTTGAAACCTTTGTCAGCTTCCTCTGTCCAACTTAAGGACTTGTGTTTCTTCTTCACAGTGTCCAACATGGGTGCACATATACCACTAAAATTTCTGATAAACTTTCTATAAAATCTTGATAACCCATGAAAAATTCTTACCTCAAATATGTTTCTTGGTGATGGCCATTCTTTGATTGCTCTTACCTTTTCCAAATCCATCTTCAATTAAATTGAAGAGATCACGAAACCCAAATATATGAGTTCCTTCTTCATAAAATAAATTTTCTTCAGATTTATCAACAACTTCTCTTGTTGCAACTTTTCCATCACTGATGTCAAATGTCTTAAGTGTTCTCCCTTTCTCTTAATAAAGATTATCATGTCATTCAGATATACTATGAAAAATTTCCCTATGAATTCTTTCAACACTTCATTCATCAATATCATAAATGTTCTTGGTGCATTTGTCAACCCAAACAACATGACTAGCCATTCAAACAATCCTTCATTTGTCTTGAATGTTGTTTTCCATTCCTCTCCCTCTCTCATTCTTATTTGATGATATCCACTCTTAAATTATATCTTGGAAATAATATCTCACTCCACTCAAACAATCCATCAAATCATCCATCCTCGGTAAAGGAAATATGTACCTAATGGTTATATTGTTGATGGCTTAGGAATCTGTACACATTCTCCATCCTCCATCCTTCTTTAGACTTAACACAGTTGGTACTACGCATGGGCTTAGGCTTTCCCTGACTAAACCTTTATCCAACAAATCTTGGACTTGAATTTTGACTTCCTTGTCCTCTCTAGCTGTCAACCTATAAGCTTCTTTGTTTGGTAAACTATCTCCTGGAATAAGGTCAATATGATGGCTTATACGCCTGATGGGTGGCAATGAGTGAGGTAACTCATCCACTACTGTGTCAACAAAGTTTTCTAATAGTTCCTAGATTTATATAGGAAAATCTTCCACATAAGTACTTGTAAGGATAAATCTAGGCTTCCTCACTACAAAAAACAACATTTCATTTTCCTTATTGACTTCTTTCAAGAGTTCCTTCCCACTCATGAGAAGTATACTTGAACTAACTTCCCTCTTTTTCTCTTTGTCTTCTATGGTAACAACATATGTTTCCTACCATTATTTTCTAGGGTATAAGTATTCTTTCTTCCATCATGAATAATCTTTTTGTCAAACTTCCATGGTCTCCCCAATAAAATATGACAGACATCCATAGGAATTACATCACATAATATTTCATCCCTATAACATCCTATTTTAAATTCAACTTCTCATTGTTGACTTACCAGTACTTGATGTACTTTCTGCAACCATGATACCTTGTATGGGTTTGTATGTGCAATTGTCTTCAACTCCAGCTTCTCCACCATCTCCGTGGATACTAAATTGTCAGTTCTCCTAGTGTCTATGATCACCTTACAAAATCTATCTTTCATCTTGCAAGTAGTTCTAAACAAACTTGTTTGTTGAATTGGTTCCTCCATCTCCTTCTCTAGTTTAAGAAGAATCTTCCTCATCATGAGGTTCTTCCCTCCTTCTACCACTTCTGCTTCCACATGCTTCTGTGATTTAACAACATGTGGTTCACCTCCTCCTTTGTTCTTTCCCTTGGGACATTCCCAAATCTTGTGCCCTTTCTTTCCATAGGTATAGCATCTAACTACGCCTCCTATAGTTCTTCCTCTTCCTCTTCCTCTGGAAAATGAACTTATCCCACCATGTTTTCCTTCTTTAGAACTTCCACCCTTCTCATGGTGATAATATTGTTTGTCAGCTTCGCGCTTCTGCTTCTAGAACTTCTCTCTAGTAGTTCCCTTCCTTCTGCTTGAGTTTCCTCCTCTACTTCATTGCATTTGTTTCTTGGCCAATTTCTCTTCATATTTCAAGGCTGCTTGATAAGCATCCTTGACTGTACTAACCGACATGATGCTGATCTCCTCTTGGATTTCATATCTCAGCCCATTGATATATCTGGTTGTCTTTTCATCCTCATTTTCTTTCTGTCCAACCCTAATGTTTTGTTTGTAAAATTCTTCAATGTACTCCTTCACTGATAAGATTTTCTACCTCAGGTTTTTCATTCTTCTGAATAGATTGATTTGATATTCCTTTGATATAAATTTTGCCTTCAGTTGGCTACCATCCTATCCTAGTTTTTAATTTTTTGTTTACCAATGTTTCTGCATTCGCCTTGTAGTTCATCCCACCATAGCACTGCATGACCTTTTAGTCTTGTCACTGCATGCTTCACCATATTGTCTTCTTCGATATATTCATAATCGAAGTATTTTTCCATAGCACGTACCCAATTTAACAATTCTTCAAATTCTAAATTTCCTTCATACATTGGTACCTCTATCCTTGCTCTGGCTCCTATTTTTGAATAAACTTTTATTAAGCGATCTTGTGCAGCATCCTCTACTACATTTTCTTCGACCTCTTATTCTTCACTCTCAACTTCACTAATATATCCAACATCTAGTGCTCTCCTCTATGTTGTTTCCATGGTGTCCACTCTCATTTGGAGTCGCCTCATTTCTTCTTCCATTTCTGCATTCTCTATACGCCTTCTGGGTGGCATGATTTCACTGTGTCACCCACAAATAGAAATCAAATTCTTGATACCACAAATGATATCAATCTAACTCCTTTGTCCTTTGATTGTTGTCTACAAACTAACTCAATATTAGCTTTGATACCACCTGATGTATCCCCCCTACTCTCCCATAGGGCTGTGCGACCTCCCGGTCTTGGATCTTCGATTCTAGATTCAAGTGACTCTCTAAAACCTTAATTATTTCCTTCTGTGACTAAACACAATCCCTTTCAGCTTCTTGTTGCAGGTTTTAATGGCACCCACAACCTTCCCTTTTTATCTCCTGCGAAATCTCAGAGTGTCGGGCATTAGCTCCTTTTCCTGATAAGCCCTGTTGATGTGACCTTGGCGATGATCACGTGATTGTGGGAGAAACTACAAGAAATTTGAAGTCAAAATAATTTTGGGCCCACAATCATCCTCAATCCTCCATGTATCCTCTTGACGAAACCACAGTTTGGATTGAGGCCCGCCCTCGATATTTTAAACTCCGTGCAACTCTTCTTCCCGCAATGGTACGGGATCGTCGATCTTGCAATCATGAAAATAATTTCTGAATCGACGGTTTAGATCTGCTCTTTTTGAATCTACAGACTAGATTTGCCCCTCCTTCAATCAATGACTATGAACTCCTTCACAACTCTGGAATTTGGGGTTTGAAATCTCAAACCCAACTTTCTTCCGTACTCAAATCTTCTGGAACTCATGATCTACTAACACCTGTCCTGCTCGATCAACGGTTATGTTGATACTGAGAGGGGGGTGAATCAGTATCAAGTACAATTTAAAACCTTTTTCAACTTATACTTAAACCATTCAATTATATCGAATGAGCAATGAACAATAGTATAAGAGTTACACCAATACACCACAATACACCATGCACAATATATGAGAAATAATCAATAGTTATTGTTCAAGGGAAGTAATGACTTCCAAAGGTAGCTACAAATTCCAAATGTAAAGGGAGGGATAAACCTCCAAGAGGAAGATACAATCCTCC
>JASDQU010244176.1:95739-114070 GCA_032191745.1 Picea mariana | reverse complement strand
TTTTTCATTTACTATCACAAGATCCCGAAGGCGAGTGAAGCAAAGAGGATACACACTGCTCGACACTTACTTATCCAAAGATCTCTCGACCAAATTCTGAATGCATCTAATGAGAGCGGAGAGCCTCTATTTATACAAATTTCAATAGGTAACCGGTAAGCTCAAACATGCATCTGCCGATGACTAAAGATTCCAAAAATCTAGATGGGGCAGCTGTGGACTACAGCTGTTATCTCGTCCCTTGGAGGCTCGGCCATATGGGGACCCATCATAGCTTTTACGGAATGACAGATATGACATAGACTTAAAGTAATTAGATATTCCTATCTTTACACTGTGGAGTTCTACAGGAACCCACGGAACTGTCGGGACACCACTGTCGGCCCGATAGACATGAATTATTACAAGGAATAACCTTTTGAAAATGGCGGACACCTGGGTCCACTATGCTTCCAGTCTATTATTTATATTATAATCAGCAATAGTATCAAAGGAAAAATCACTATCATAATCATGACTGCTTGGTGGAGAGCTGTGATCACTGGAGAACGGAGGAAGTCCACTGATACATCTGTAGAATGGTGAACCTTGAAGAGCTGGTATCAATTCATCATCCGGTACACATAAATCTCCATAAAAGTCACTAACAACTTTGTATGCAGGAGACAAATATGGTTCATTATGGTCATATTGTAGCTCACTACTGATAAAGGATAGATTGAAAGTAAACCATCCATTGTAATGGGCTGCTTCATGAACTTTTGCTTGGAACCATTGGATGAAGGCTTCCTTGCTTGCTTGAAAGAATTCAGCATCTCTAGGACAATAGGTCCAGAATAAGATATATAGCCATCCTGACCAAAAATAAAAATAATCTTTGAATGGTGAACATTCAAAGGTTATCCAACATGATCCATCATACTTTGTTTGTAGCATGATTTTGCAATAATCTTCATAAGTGACTGTTGGGCTATATAACATGATGTAGTGTTGTCCTTGGAATGGACCTCCTGTCATGATTCCTCTAAACATATTTCTACTATCACGAAAATATCTTACATGGTTCTGGAGATGATTGTAGGATTGTACCCAAAGCTTCAAAATATTCATACAATCTACACAAGACTTTATACATGTAACTAAGCAATCAAAGCAATAGCAATATGTACAGTTGTCACATACAAGGATCCATTTGAATCCTGGTGGAGCATGATCTCTGCTACTGAAGGAGGATGAAGCCATTTAATTATTCTGTTTCTGTCTTTATGGGGAGAGGCTTCTCTTGTCAATAGATCTACAATGCAATTATCTTTACCAGGCTTGTATTGGATCTCAAAATCAAATCCATCAAGCCATAGGCTCCATCGTAGCACCCTGTTATTTCCCTGTTCAAGCAACTTCTAATTAGTAAGCATACCCTTCATGTGCTTAAGATCTGTTCTAACAATAAAATGCACAGGTTTAAGAAATATCCTGAACTTCTTGATGCCATTTTTGACAGCAAGAATTTCTTTGTGTGATGACGGGTATCTTGATTCTATGTCACTGAAGCATCCAGAAGTATAAATACATACTTCTTCCAGTTTGGGGCCATTCTTCTGGAGTAGAACTGAAGCCCATGTGTCATTGGAGGCATCAGTCTCTAGAATCAACTGAAAAGATAAATCTGGAAGATGTAATTTTGGAAAATTCTGGAGCTTTTGCTTGATGATCTGGACAGCTTGTGTCATTTTATGATTCCAGGGAATGGATTTACTCAATCACTTTTGTAATATCCTAACATCCTTGGCTTGGTTTTCATAGAATTGTCGGATATAGTTTAGGCATCCAAGGAATCGTTGAAGCTGTTTAGTGTCCAGTATTTCATCAGGGAATTCTGACAATTTTTTCAGGACATGATCTTGAAGCTCAACCTCTCCTTGGGAGAGAATTAATCCAAGATATTCTATTTTTCTTTGTGCCCAACACAGCTTTGATTTGCTAAGCACCAGGCCATGCTTGTATAACAAATCATAAACATTTTTCAAATGTTGTACATGATTTTTCATATCTACAGAACAGACTAATAGGTCATCAATATATACAATGACAAAGCTTAAGGGCTTAAATATATCATCCATCCTTTTCTGAAATTTGGATGGAGCATTTTTTAGACAAAAAGGCATAACCTTCCACTGATATTGTCCTTGAGGAACAACAAATGCAGTCTTATATCTATCCTTTGGTACAATGCCTATCTGCCAAAATCCACTTTTAAGATCAAATTTACTGAAGACGTTGCACTTCCCAATTTTTGAGAACAACAATTCCTTTGAGGGCAATGGGAACCTTATAGGTAATAATGCTTCATTTAAATCTCTGTAGTTAATCACCATTCTTGGTTTTCCCCTTTTCTGCTCACTATGCTTATTAACATAAAAGGCAGGACAAGCCCATGGGCTTCTACTTTTCTCAATTAATTTTCTTTGCAATAATTCTTCAATCTCCTTTTGGCAATACTCAAGTTCTGTAGGAGACATATAGTTAGTAGAAGCTTTCTGAGGTCTGGGAATATAGTCTTCTTTATAAGGCAGATCAACAAAGTATTGTTCTCTGGTCCAAAAAGCATCAGGATAGTCAGATGTACAATCTAATTCTATTTTATCCTTGATTTATGTTATGACTTCTAACCCATGCTTGTTAACATGAGTAACTATTTTTTGGATTCGAGCAAGTTGACTGGCAGTTTTTTCAACATGTTGGGTGATCTTATTAGCTGCAATTCTTGTTTCAAAAGTAGATTTACTGGGAATCTTCAAAGGTTTGCCATTAATAGATAACTGTACAAAGCCATTTCCTACAGTGAGAGGAAGACACTTATTTACAAAGTCCTGTCCTAGAAGAATATCTGCTCCTGTATCAAAACTGTACAGTGTGACTAGCACTTTTTCATCCTGGATATAAATAGGAAAATCTGGAGCTATATGGTCTATTTTCAATTTAGTTTTATTAACAGCACGAAAAGATATATTTACAGGCTGCCAATAATACTCAGGTATTGCTCCGTATTTAGCACAGGAGTTCATAGCACCAGTATCTATCTGAGCATCTAGAGAGTATTGCAGATATCCGCGGGGTCTAATATGTATAGAAATGATTAATCTGTCATCTAGGCCTTTGACCATCTTAAGACAATCAATTTCAAAATGATTTAGAGATATCTCATTTTCCATTTCTTCATCTCTTTTTCTTTTGAGATATTCTAATTCTTCTTTTTGCAATTTCAAGGTTTTCCATAGATCACGAATCAATGCTTCCTTATTTCTAACTTCTATTTCAAGATGATAAATAGTATCATCCAATGAATCAGTATCTTGAAGAGAGTCAGAAGGATCTATTACTGCTTTGCCTATAGCTTTACCAGCAGGTAATGCTTTAGACTTTTCATGTACAAACTCAGCATCAGTAGGAGTGTAATGGTGGATATTCACCATGCTTGGCTGCTGGAGGGTATTGATTTGGGCAGTAAGAGAGTCTATTTGAGAAGCATAATGATCAGAAAGCCAAAATTGACCAGGGGTCAAGGCAGATAACTTTTGCTGCAAACTGGATCTCTGAGAGAGAAGAGATGAGAGATCCACAAAGGAGGACATCATTTTAATATCTAGAAAATTGAGAGTATCAGCAAGCTGGAAAGAGGAGGAGTCAGAGTCGTCGGATGAATCAAGAAGGGCTGGGTCAGGAACATCAGAGTCAGGAAGGGAAGAACTATCATCTGTAAGAGATAGATATTCACCATCTGAACGGTTAGATACTAAATCCCATTCGGTTGGATCATATCCAGTTAAGAATAAATCCATGATTTTAGTTTGGGCTTTGGTCTTTGACCGCAGAGGACATTGAGATGCCCAGTGGCCAGGCTTTTTTCAAATAAAACAAGATGAAGATTTATGCCTAGCAGTTTGAGGTCTTCTCTTGAAATAAAATTTGCGTCTGACTGGTCCTGCGTTAGTAAACTTTCTAGGAGTTTTGCGTTGAGTTTTCCTAGTTAGGGAATGCTTTTTATCAGAGCAGGTACAATCAGTATTAGACCATTTTCGAGATGTCTTCTTCTTATTACAGCCAAAACTATGTGTTTCAGGAAGGACATCACATACTGACGAATCAATATGAAGATGTTTCTTTAAAGACTTTGCAGTCTTTTTCCTCATACATTCATTTTGCAGAGCTGTAATAACTTGCTCATGCAATCCAGCAAGAGATAATTCGGAGATATCAATTTCTAGATTCTCTAGTCTCTCTCTTACAAGGTCAGGGGTTCGACCTGGTAAAGAAGATAAATACTTTCTTAAGTAAGCAGTATTTTCCATGTTGCTCCCTGTTTTCTCAAAAAAACATCATTTAGGGCCTCAAAATGGCCCCGGAAGTTAAAAACTGCTAAAAATAGTAAATTACCAAAATTGCCAGAAACATGTTTTGGGCCAGTTGGAGAAGGTGGGTGGCCACCGATATCCACCTGGATCAAACACATAACTAGAAGTGGACTTTCGATCATCACTCTCGCTAGCCTAGTCGAAATCAATGAATCCGACCAACGAATATGAACTTTGACATTATTGGATACCAAAATGGTTGGTACCCTTGAGATAGAGAAAAATTTGTTTGACTGATTTCAAGTGGCTTTCTTTGGGGTCCTACATAAACTGAGAAACCACACTAATAGTAAAGGAAATGCCAGGTTGATTGTGACTAAGATAAATGAGACTGCCAACCAGTTGTCGATATAGTGTAACATTGATTGTGGGAGTTTGACAAGTGTTACTCAGCTTTACACCATATTGAAAAAGAGTATCACATGGATTACAATCGGGCATCTTAAAAAGTCTCAAAAGATCCATTACATATTTAGATTGAGAAATGAAAAAACTATCAGACAATGGTAATACTTGAAGACCCAAAAATTAATGCAGAATGCCAAGATCTGCCATGTCAAAGGAATCAACAAGTTGCTTCTTCAATCTAAGAATGAGATCGATTATTGCCAATTATGGGATCAATTATTTCTAGTTATTTCCAGTTATGACAAGGTCATCAACATATACAACAATAATCGAAGTGTTTCCATTAGTATGGAGTACATATAAGTTGTGATCAAATTCACAACATTTGAAACCAAGGTGATGAAATAAATTGATCGATAAGATTTCTATGGTGAGACTTATTTTCAGAGATATTTAGAGAGACCACGGTATCCACATTTTCCTGTTGACGTTTTGGATCCATATCAGGATCCATCTCCAGGACAAGAAACCTAAGAAAACCCATTGAGATGAGTAGTAATAAATACTAAAGAGGGAGGGAAGTCTGAGAGTCGGTTGTCTAGAACCCTAAAAATTATAATGAAAATTAGGGTTTGATAATTAATAATACTTATAAAGATTTATTAATAAAAATTTTAGGTGTGATCTCTATTAATGCTAATAATGTTGAAATTTAGGGTTTTAAAGAGTTGGTTGGAAAATATTTTTATAGAGTTATTAGGTATTAAGAAAAATATATCGATCTTAGCGTACCAAGCTCAAGGAGCATGCTTCAAACCATAGAGAGACTTCTTGAGTTGACAAACCAGGTTAGAATCTGTCACAAAACCAAGAGGTTGTTCCATGAAAATTTCTTCGGATAGGTCACCATGAAGAAAAGCACTCTTCACATCCATCTGATGGATCTGCCATCCAAATCGAGCATCAAGAGAAAGAATCAATCAAACATAGTTCATCTTTGCAACAGGGGAAAATATATCAGTGTAGTCGATGCCTTCTTGTTGAGAAAATCCTTTTGCAACCAAGCGAGCTTTATGATGTTCAACGACACCTTCAGAGGTAAATTTGGTCATGTAGACCCATCGACACTTCACAACATTCTTTCCTTGTGGTCAGGGAACTAATTCCCAAGTGTGATTCTTTGACAAAGAATCCATTTATGTCTGCATAGTCCGCTCCCATTCAAGTTGACCTTGGGCATCTGAGTAGGTAACATGATCAAAAGTTTCAAGTACATGAGTCACCAACATTGGCATGTTGTAATTGATTTTGAGTTTGTCGGCCTAAAAAAATATCATTGACATTAGGTCCAATAGCTTTAATGTTTTTGGCATCCCATCTGGGTAGACAAGAAATGGATGAATTGTTATTCACTGCAGAAGATCGATCAAAAGTTTGAACAATTTCATTCGACGAAGATGGCAAACCAGTCGAAACAGATATCGACAGACCAATTGAATCAAAGGTCGATTTTCTAGTTGAAACATGAATAGTTCGACTATCCAGTCGAAGCGATGAAAAACAGAACAAGAAAACCAGAGTTGGAAACAACGTCAAAGTGATCATCCTGTAACAATCCAGAGGAGACATTCAACGAATTGATGCTAGAAGACTTCTAATCAAACCATACATTTCATCTGATAATGACTTTTTGTTTGACAGGATCAAACAGTCGATAGGCTTTAGACTCTTTAGAGTATCCCATCATGATGAAAACATGACTCTTTACATCCAACTTCTTTCTACAATCATCAGAAATATGAGCCCAGGAAACACATCCAAACACATGGAGGTGGTCGATTGAGGGATTCCTTCCACACCATCGTTCAACTAGAGTCACCAAAGGAACAACTCGAGTCGAGATGTGATTCAACAAATAATTTTCACAATAGACAACTTGAACCCATAAGCAAGGAAAATATTTTACCTACAAAAGGCATATGTCCATTTCGACTAACACTCGATTCTTGCATTCTACAATGCCATTTTGTTGAGGTGTATGAGGAACCAACCACTGCCAGTCAATACCAAATCGAACCAAGTATTCTTCAAAAGGTTGATTAACATACTCACCACCATTGTTTGATCTTAGACACTTGATGGGTCGGCCACATTGCTTTTCAACAAAGGCTCTAAATTTTTTGAACTTTTCAAAGACAAGATTCTTATTCTTCAGAAAATAAACCCAAGTGAAATGAGAGAGATCATCAATGAAATTAAAGATATAACTTACACCTTCTAAGGAAGGTACATTGATGCAGTAGAGATCATTGTGAACCAGCTACAGGAAGTTATGTTCTTGCGATGATTTTCTAGAGTCAAAAGGTGCTTGATTATGCTTTCCAAGCACACATCCTTTACAGACTCCATCAGGGGGAAAAACTTTAGGTAAGCCAACAACCATATTCTGAGTTTCCATCGAATGCAGACTTCGAAAATTTAGGTGTCTGAGTCGTTCATGCCAAGTTTGACTTCGTTCGTCTGCGTGAGAAACAAGAGAAGTCAGTTCAAAGTCAAGTCCTGTCACATAATTTATACAAACTATCCTTCAAGTCGAGAAACCCTTTGGTGACAATAGACTGACCTTTCTTCAAATCTTGAACAAAGAATCTATCTAGACAAAACTCCACAATTTTGCCTATTTGTATTAACTGAGAAACCAAAAATAGATTGGCACTGAGGTTCGGTACATGATAGACATCGAAAATTCTCCCAAGTCGACAGGAAACATCACTCGGACCAACAATATCAAGAACAAAATCATCAACAACATAAATCTTCCTCTCCATGGATTCATTTAAGGAGGTGAACAAGGAAGTGTCCTTATCCATATGATGAGTGCACCTAGAGTCGACTACCCATCCGTTATACATAGAGTGAGACATCAAGGCTTGAGAAGTTCCAACTTGGAAGGTGAAATTATCAACAGGTTAGCGAACAACAGACACGTCTCCTTCAAGTTGGCATTTAACCTTCTCCTCTAAATCGTCTCCTTCTTATAACATACCTTATTCACATGTCCAATCTTTCCACAGTACTAAAATGTCTTCTTATTTTGAATTTGATGGGATACATTTGTCTTCCATTTATGTTTCTAGTTGAGGCATCTAGGTATTTATATAGGGGTATCAAATTGTCCTCTTTCTTTGTGATTCAACTTGCCCTTTCCCTTGAGAAAGTGAGCTTGATGCTTACCACCAAGCTTTCTTTCGTCAATCAATTTGTGCTTATCTGTGATCAAAAGGCAACATAAAGATTCAAACGTGTAATCCTTACTATCTTCCGTGTGTGTCTTCCAGTTGGTGCAGAGAGTCAAAACGAACATGTCGAATGGTAATCTTAAATTCATCCGGACCAACTTGATGAGTTGTCTGTCTTTCTTCTAATAATTATTTCCACATTCGCAAATTTCAATTGCAGTTCCTTCACACACGCAAAATATTCCTCTATTCTTTCAAAAGAATAAGGATCAAGAGATATCAACTCTTTCTCCAATTGCATGACATGGATTTCATTGACTCTGTCGAATAACGACTTCAACTTCTTCCATACTTGATGAGGGTAGTCAATTCCACTGATGTGAAAATGAATCTCCCGCAAGATATAGGTCATGATGACCCCTACATCCTCATCCTTCTTTCCATCAACAACGAACTTTGCATGATTGTCTATTGGATTTGGAATCACAGTCTTTGTATATGCCACAGTCCTTTACTCTTCGGTAGGGTTTCCATGTGTGGTGCCCATATTGCATAATTTGATCCAGTTAGAATTACGAGATCGATCTTCTAAGCCATCTTCAATGTCTAGATAGATCAGATATGTTTCCACAAGTTATAGTGTGCAAATCACCAGCCCAAAGTCATTTACGCAACAAATTAGACTTAACACGATTTGTGGACAACATGCGAGGTTTCAAACCATCATATATGATACCATGTTGGGGATTGGGTGTAACCTAATATGAAACAGACAAATAGAACTCTAGATAATCAAAGAGGAATAATTTTCAAAGATAGAAGGTGGTGTATAAAGACAACATTACAACACTTAAGCACAACGCATTATGATCAAAACATCACAATGCATATTGGACATCTTGTACACAACAATGATATCGACATGATGATAATGACCCACCGGGTCTTCTATTTAATATAGCTTCAATATCTAACCAACTTCGGGAATATCTTGTCCACGTATAATCGTCAATGGTTGGAGTTGACTCTTTCAAATATGTGTTGTCTAGTCGGCTCGACAAGAATGCTCAAACTGACCGTCCATGCATCCAACTCACAGTCGATTGTGCGACTGGTCAATCCACCGACTGAATGTCTTTGACTACTGCCCAAGTGTCTGACCAACAATCTTGTCAACTACTCGATCGAATGATGTAGAGATATGGTTGATCTCCCGACTGATTGTTTCCAGATGTAGGTCGACCGCCCAACCGACTGGTTCCAGGAGAAGTGTGATGAACCGTCAGAACTTGATGTTCCAACAAAAGAAGAAGAGAAAGGAGAAGGAAGGAGGAAAAGGAGAAAATAGGAAGAGGAAGGAGGAGGACGGGGAGAAGAGTAGGCATTAAGCATCTATAGTAATGTACCTCCTACAAATGCATTTCTTTGGATAATGAAACTCCTCATACTAGTAACTATGCTAAGAATAAGTATAATCATCAAATGAAACATTCCATTCAAACTATTGATAGGAAGACACCATATATAGCATACTAGAAATTGTCTTTATTGATTACATTTATCAGGCATGATGGATAGCTTTCAATTGGTGGGACATTGGAGAATTTCACAAGATAAGACCAAAGTTATCAAGTGCATCCTACAACGTTAATGTTGCTTATATTCACATCCAATTAGAAAATAAGTGGCAGATTTAATTATATTTCATGAATGAACAAGACATTGCCACTTTTATAAATTATACATAACAATGTTTAGTTAAAACTAGTCTTCAAAATATATATATATATATATGTGTGTGTGTGTGTGTGTGTGTGTGTGTGTGTGTGAGTTTATATTATATTGATGTATATGGTAGTAGCTAAAATCATTGGAAAAAGATAACTAGACATGTAGACTTCTAATTTATAACACATCCACGTCAACAAACTTCTTTAATTTCTACAACAAAAGAAAATTTCATTACAAATAAACTAATACAAAATAAGATCTTAAATGCTAATTACAATTTAAAAAAAAAAAAAAAACTTTTTCTTTTATCAATGGAGAACACAATTTTTACTTTTATCATCAGAGAATTATGAATCTTATTTCTACATTATTGTATTCTCAAATTGTTTAACTCAACTAAAATACATACAAATACTTGTTCAAGTATTTATTGGCCATATTTTCAGTGTCCAATCTTCGTACTGACAATAAGACACATTATCATTTACTCTTTTATTCACTCTAGCTTCCTATAAATCTAGCTAACCACTAGTAACTTTATACTTTCATTCCAATTTCATCATAGGGAAATAATTTTTCTCATAATCCAATATTTTCAATAATCTACTAATGAGTTTATCTACTATAATTTGAGAATTTGCATTTAAACAAACACGTTGATAACATCACGGGTTAGTCACCATGCTTTAAATCACTAAACTTGGAGACACACAGAGTAATACATGGGGTTACATACCTCCAACATTCATGATATGAGTTGCAAACTGAGCTTATCTAACAACATTGAACATCGATTTTGAGGACAAGACTCGGATATGAGAATTCAAGATAATGACAACTCCTCCTTTACATTTTTTCCAATATCCATAGGAAGTCACTAGAGCATCAAATATTAAAAAAAATGTTAAGAAATATTAAAGACAACCAAAATGGCTCAATGAATATATATTCCACCATCGAAATTTTCACAACAAATAAAATGACTACCAAAACAATAGGTCAGAATAGGGGACTTTTAACTCCTAAGTTTTATTAACTACACCATACACAACAATGCACTTTAATATAACAATAACTCGGTATTAAGACAACAAATCCATGCAATGTCCACCATTTTGTACTAATCTCAAACTGAATTTTGATTGAACATGTCAACTAGAAAATTAATAGTTTTAAAATAGGCTTTCACATATTTAATACCTAGGTTCCAAGTCAATACATAAATAATGTAGTTGGGTAAGACAAGCAACTCATCATCATGTCACTAGCTTTGGTTATACGTCAAAACTACATCCTTATTCATACAAGTCTCGGAAAAGACATCGATTGGTTATTATCATATTGATAGACAATATGTCATATCAATACCACAACCAAAGTATTTAGTCATTCACTAATTTAAAATTCGATGCCAACAAGGAAGTTCATGTTGGTAGAGTCAAAGAGAGGTTTGGCTTGAAATTACAACACATGGAAAGATTTTTCACCATCAAAGGTAGAGATAGGAATGGATGTAGTCGTAACCAGCAATGGAAAGGAACTAAAGTACTAAAACCAAGTTGATTTTCCATATATAAACCAATGATTTAAATATATAAGTATATTAAAGGAATATGAATCTTAAGAATTTTACACAATTTGTACTTTAGGTTTTTAATTGGGTTTATCTTGGGTGGTTGGGAGGAATGATTGTTATCCTCTCCACCTTAGTGCAATTCCCGCAAGTGACATGTTGAGCTCTTAACAAATATATTATTGTAATGGATTTGAGCTTCGTTGTTAACCGGTCTTGTGCCCTGAAGATTCTAGGGTTTACCCTGGGTACCATCCTCTAAAAGAGGGGAACTACTTGGGGTTTTCTCTGGGCTTTGTAACTTAGAAAAAATTGTGCTTCAAACCAAAATCATAAGTCTTTTATAGAACATATAGAGCTTTCCACATTAGTGTAAAATTAAATGAAAATCATCAAGGAAAACATACAAGGACTCTCATTTTTTTTTACCAAAAGTTTGCCAACAAGAAGTTTACAGTCACACAGATAAACTCAATGCAATATCTCATAAGAAAAACATATTTATATTCTAAGATAAAATATTTCTAAAACATGGATATATTACTTATCTTATCAAAAATTGATCCAAGCAACTAATTGAGTGTGAACAATTTTCCACCCAACCATACGTAATCCTCTATGGATGCCACCCCCTAGCTAGGCTATGAAACCACCTAGGAGAAGAAAACAATATTCAAGACTCTAAGGTCACTCATTCCATCCTAAAAGCATCTAAAATCAACAAAAAAAATAAGTTTGGGGCTCTATTACTAATCTTCCAATCAACCCAGTTATGGCACTCTCTATGTTGCCCCATACAACACAAGAAGATATCCCCTTCTTTGCCCCATGATACCTCGGGAATCGCCTTCTTATTAGTAATGTTCATTACGGGTAGTAGGAGTCCAAATCATTGTCTAATTTCATATTTTGGTACTTGGACATTAATGATAAGCAATCTACAGGGCATGGAGATGACTCTTTAAATAGCCTATACTTTTCTCCTCCTATTTGAATTTCCCTTTTGCATCATTGATGAGAGGGAAAGAGATATTTGTATTCAAACTCTTCTTGATTGCATAAATGTAGGACGTGGTTAAGTTCTCCAAAAATGATGAGTCTTTCCACTCCTTACCTCCTCCACTTTCATGTTTTCATTAAACTAAAACTAGGCCTTCTAACTAACCATCATCAACATTAAGAGTGAGGGTTAGGATAAGTACATGGAAATTACAATAAGGCAAGGTTGTGAAACATAGGTAGCTAGGTTTACAACCATCCCCTTGGATCCCCTTACCTCATAGCCCCTTGGGTGCTCTTTCTTAGTCATCTCGTGTTGGACTATTATTTTAATTATGAAAAATACAAGCTCAGGCATTCACTAGTCGATCCTTGGCCTTAAGCTCTGCACTAGGAATTTATACAAGACATTTCCATTTATTACTCACAAGGTCATTTATAACTAGACTCGTGTAAATATATCCATGTATGCATGATTCCATCCAATGAGTTAAAACTAAGATATTACATCAATCCATGACAAATATGCCCTTAAAACCCTACGTTTTTTCATTTTTGTTAATTTTTTTCTACATTTTTACATTTCAAACCCTAAACATGGCAAATTTACTCCTAAATCTCAAACCCTATGCCCAAAAACCATAGAACTTTAATTAATCCCTTGAAATCTCAAACCATACCCCCAAAAGCCATTACCCTAATTAATCTTAAACACAACAAACTTGAGTAAAACTTGTAGGAAAATGAAAAATTGGTGAAATTATTACCTTTGATCCACAGGGGGTCCCAAGAAATCTCTTATGAACACAAATGATTCCTAAAATCTCGAATGATGGGTCCCCACAATTTCTAGAGAGTAGATCCCCACATGCAAATTTCAAAATAAAGCCAAGAAAGTGACTTGAAATTCACGTAAACAAGGAAATGCATGAGCATAAGGATGCAATATAAGATTTGTGTTCTTTTTTGTAAGCTTTTGTTTCCTTTATACATCATATTCCTATGTCTTCCCTTTGTCCTTTTTGTGTCTTATTCCCCCGTCTTCCTTAAGTCACTTTCAACCTACATCCATTTATCATCTTTCTAGTAAGGGAATTGGTGTGTAGCCCATGTCCCCTGAAATATAGTCCCTAACATAATATGGCCTATAAACAATATCCCCATAAAACTTTGCTAGGAAATTCCCCTATTCATTATCTGCTAACCCTTCACCCCCATCCCTTGGTGTACGTATAACCCTATAACTTATGTTCTATGTAATACATTTCTATATGATCTTTGCCTTAATTAATTAATGCAATTATACGTATTCATTAATTTGTAAATAATTAGTTAAATATCAATTTATTTATTATTAATTAATTTATAATTAATTAATTAAATATCAATTTATTCATTAGTTGATTAAATAAATAATTGGGNCTTATTTAATAAATCTAATTAATTCTTTAAGTAATTAAATAAATATGTAATTAAATAAGTAGTTGAGTAAGTTATTAATTAGTTTATTAGTTACTTAAGTAATTACTAATTATTTCTTTTATTAAATTACATAGTTGTTTTTAATTGATTTTATTTATTTATATTTCAATGGTCTTGCTAGTCTTTATAAATAACATCATTCTCATCACATTACATTATGCATCTTTGTTTCATCTTGGTTCTAGCTTAGTAAGTGATTTTAGTAATCTCGTTTGCAATGTGTTGAAAAAAATAGACTCATTAAGTTAAACAATATAGACAAAAAAAAAATTAGTTAATTGGGTGTAGGTCAAGTGGTTGTGAGGGAAAGTTGTTTCTCTCTTCATGTGGCTTCAAATCTCACTTTGTGACATGTTTGCTCCTAGTGATTTGATTGTTGATGAGCTATATATGATTTATTCGTGAGTTGTTGATATGGCCTTGTGCCCCAAAAAATCTAGGGTTTAGCCTAGATACCATCCTTAGAATGAGGAGAAGTGCCTAGGAGGTTTCTCCCATAATATGTTACCTGGAAAAAAAAAATAGACAATTTTTTTTTTAATTGTATAGAAGAGAACATGTTCATCTTTATATATGTTCATTTAATATATTGAGAAAATGAATACGAACTTCAATTAAAGATCAAATTCATCTAATAATACTCTCTTATGCTTAAAATGTAAGTTTGTTATTTGTTAGTATAAGTATGCAATTTTAAATTCTCATATATTGTATGTTATCTATATAGTTTCCAAATCCAATGCCTCTAACACTCACCCTTGATTTTCTAATGCATGGTGACACAAGAACTATATGGAAATTAATATATATCATTTCTCGAAGATTATGAATTTGTCATAAAGCTTACTAATATATACACACATCTATTATTTTGGGCATATGATTTTCCAATGCATGGTGACACAAGAACTATATGGAAATTAATATATATCATTTCTCGAAGATTATGAATTTATCATAAAGCTTACTAATATATACACACATTTATTATTTTGGGCATATGATTTTCCAATGCATGGTGATACAAGAACTATAGAAATTAATATATATTATTTCTGGAAGATTATGGATTTATCATGAAGCTTACTCATATATACGCATTTATTATTTTGGGCATATGAGTATGATCTGCACTCGGGGATCAAAGTCATCTACTTGTTCTTCATCTAATGCTTGTAAGTTTATTATTTTAATATTATAAATATATATTTAATCATTAATGAGATATGCATTTTTTATTTTTTCATGTATGTTATGTTATTTCTGTATAAAGGTTTCTAATATTTTTTTCAATTAAAAATTGTACATTATATTAATATTTATATAATATGTTCACATAATCAAAACATTACAGCATGGGTTCTTTGAGTTCATAGTCTTTATTTATTGATATAATCTATAAGGAAAATTCAATTTCTTTACAATATCGGCACCAAAAACTTTTCAGACAGTTAGACAAACTTTTCAAAAAGTTTTTGTCTTTCATACATAGATAGTAGAAAAATAAGCATAACATCCTTCATTGCAATAAACAACACAGTGAGAAAACTCCCTAGAAAGATTGCTAGTACAACTTTAAAAAGAGATTTGGGCCCTCTTGACCATATTCCCACTGATTATATGTTATGTTCCCTGGACACAAAGAGAGAGCCTTTTTTTATAAGCAATCAGCCTCTTGGTTCTCTTCTCTGTATACATGCGCAAAGGAAATTTTCAGAAAAAACTTGATGAGGTCCTTTATCTTGTCCTTCCAACAATCTATAGAAACTACCTGTAGAGTGCCTTTTCCATTAAGCCATTCAATGACTATTTTAGAGTCCCCTAAAACATGAAAGTTTGTAATAGAAAGTCTATGTGCCAAAGTTGGAGAAGCCCAAACACCCATAAGTTCTGCTCTTGTATTTGTTCCTCTTCCACAATTTGAAGTTCACTTGTAGAGTGTGTGCTAATTGATTTTTATGACTCCTCCAACGCCACTTAGCTCTGCATTTCTTTGTGTTGCCCCATCAAACCATCCTATAATTTTATCACTTGGAAGTGCAAGAGATGTGCATATATTTTTTAGGACTTTTTCCTTTGGCCTGTGACTGCTCGCCACACCTAAAGAGAGAAATGCTATCTTCTAAATGGAAGGACTCCTTGACTCAAAGATAGCCAAGTTTCTTTCAAGCCGAATGAACCAACAAATAAAGGTTGGTAGAGATGGGAAATTGAGATTCTAAATAGCCCAATTTTCAAAGCATTACTTCACAGATGAGCCAGTCCACCCCGTAGTAATCTTAAGGGCCGCTTTGATCCTTTTCCAAACTGAAATAGTAAAAGGGCAAAAAACAAAGAGGTGTTTTCCAGTTTCCCGATTTCTTTTGCATAGATGACAGAATCCTGGCCTTATCCATCCTCTTTTTTATAAATTTTTCCAAGTAAGAATTTTATCTTCAATCACAAGCCAGGCGAAAAGCTTAATCTTTAGGGGACAATCCCAACACCAAAGTTTTTTCCTCCAAATTCCCATTTTGGTTTTCCAAATCTTGGTTGCAAGTGCATTGTAAACATTTTTAACTGTGATCTGACCAGAGCTATCTCGACCTATCCATATTAACTCATTCACTCTATCAGTTAGTTGTGCGCCTGGTCCAATCAAGCTCTTCATGTACCATTCCCATTCAGTTGCAAGGTCACCCTACAGTCCCAAGTCTGAGTTGTCTAGCCAATTTGAGCAAATCGAGCCCTGAGGAGAAACTCGACTAGCTTGATAAAGAAAATACACATTATTATTATTTAGACAGGTAATCAAATCAGCAAATAAAATGGATTCCTTCCCCGTGCCCAATAATTCATCCTTTCCAACAATAATGGAATCTCTCGAGCCCGGTTTCCAAGCTAGCCAATGCACGATCAAAGGTAAAGTATTTAGTAAGTTTTTCCAAGTTTGGGAGCCAAAAGACGAGACTGGAGAAGTTGTTTGCAGCCAAGTCGTCACAGAGATATGCAGGAAATATTTGTCTTTTATCACCCTTTGCCAAATATCATATTGCATCAGTCCACACCACAAAGTATTAGTCATCAATGCCTTGGAAAAACAAAAGATGTTTCTCAATCCCCAACCGCCGAAAACTTTTGGTTTCGAGATGGTCTCCCATCTGCATAAATGGTAAGTCTGAGTCTGTTTGTTGCCTGACCAGAGAAAAGAAAAAATAAGCTTACAGAACTAATTCATAACAGAAGTGATGCAGGAGCATTGCCTCCAAAGTCAAAACGCAAGCGTGGAGGCAAAGGAACGACATCTCAGCATGACAGAGTTTCAAATAAGAAATTAACTCAGAATTAAATCGAGTTGTTGAGATATTTTTGAAAGCATCATTTTTTAAATATGTCGTGTTTGTAAAGTCATGAAGGACTGTAAAGGGATGCATATATTGAGTGTTGACTCTTATCTGGAAATAACTATTAGTTATTGTAATAGGACAAAGTAGGTAACCACTAAGAGTTTGATAGGATAGGTTCCAGATAGGACAACGAGAGCCCATGGCGGCAGTCCTTAGATATTTTGTTGTTGCATTGTAAAATTATTATGAGATTAGGAGATGATGAGATAGAGATCAGAGAGATCAGTAGAACAGAGTAGAGTAGAAGAAACACTATGTAATTTGCTTTCATGAATGAATAGAACATACATAATTGTCTCGAATCCACGGATTGTGTTCATTTTACGTGTGATTGAATGAATGTGATATTCTCTGTGTGTGGTTATTTTCATTTTCGTTCATGTATGATTGTTCGAGAGGTTGAATGTATGAGTTCGTGATGAAACTGGATGAGTTTCAATTGTTTCTCTTCTAACACTCGTATGCAAGGTGTGCATCTCGAACGCAAGGAGTGTGTCGATTGAGTCCCGGATTGACTCAGAGGAGTTCAGATAAAACCAAGGAAACTTAGACCAAATGCAAGGTGTGCACAGCGTCGAGAAGCAACCAAGCGTCGAAGAATCTGAAATAGAAGAACGCCAGGTGGGCGAGAAGAATTTATTTTCAATAAATCCTTCGATCTGAGTTATCGAAATCCCGAGAACACAAGGTGTGCATGGGAAACACAAAATACCTTTAAGGACGAATCTCAGAAGGGATAGCACTTTCACAAGTATTGACAAGATCCAAGAGTCGGACTCACAGGAGGAGCAAAGGTTTGAAACCTTTGAACACTTAGAAAATCTTCTAAGTCAAAGAGATCAGAAGCTCAAGAGCAGGAGCGACAGTGGTTGTTGGATCACAATGCAATGGATCAACAGTCGTTTGATCAGAGTAAGGTGCACGAGCCTTGGCACTTTGCACACTTAGGAGAGAGAATTCACCAAGGGTTGAGAACTGAGATTTCTGAAGCCCAAAGAGCCGGAAATCCGAAGTAGAATCTCAGTCGTCCGATTGCAGGAACAGATCTGAGTCGTCAAATTGTTCGGGGTAAACTTCAAGCGTCATATTGCCAGAGTGGATCTGAACCGTCAGATATCGTGAGTCCAGGAGGAGGCAAGTTTGAAACTTGATATTTCTGAA
>JASDQU010244176.1:79901-95689 GCA_032191745.1 Picea mariana | reverse complement strand
ACCTCCTTTTGGAGAGGATTCAAGGAGTGAAAATTAGAAGAGTTTCAGAGAATACATTGAGTAACATTATCTACAGGATCAGAGTACTCCAAGAATTGAATAATTGTAGAAATTGAAGAAGTCTCAGAAAGCATTATCAGGTTTTATGTGATGATTGGTTGATGGTGATGATCTAATGTTTTATTATCTCTCATATACTCTTGGGTGGAAGGAAGGGGCAAGGATAGAGAGTTCAAATCTCTCTTTATATTGGAGGATTTTATCTTCCTCTTGGAGGTTTATCCCTCCCTTTACAATTGGAAGCTATAGCTACCTTTGGAAGTCATTACTTCCCTTGAACAAAAACTATTGATTATTTCTCATATATTGTGCATGGTGTATTCTGGTGTATTGGTGTAAATCTTATACTATTGTTCATTTCTCATTGGATATAATTGAATGGTTTAAGAATAAGTTGAAAAAGGTTTTTAAATTGTACTTGATACTGATTCACCCCCCTCTCAGTATCAACACCAAATATGCACCAATCATGCATCAAATACACATAAAATATGACTCATCAATATGTACCAACATCATCAACTATACACCTCATGTATGTGCCAACTCATCAACTACTTGTCTCAACCATGTACCCAAATTGTACCTCAACCAAAAGCCCTCATCAATTTCCTAATCCAAATCTGATTTGTAACTCTGTAATAGACCTAATGTATATGATCACATACCTGCAAACCTTCCTTAGCTTTAACAACAAGAGACTATCATTTTCATCAAACTTTACTTTAGTCTCACATGACTAATTTTGGATTAGTCAACAACCCTAACTTGAAATAAGAATAACTATGTATCTTTAATGAATAAATATTTGAAAATAGTACACAATATTCTTCAGTGTCTTTATGCAATTCCTCTAGGTTTCATTACTTGGAACCTCTCATAAAAGGAGTTCTAGAAAAAATGACATACCTTGTTGATTTCTGGCTTATTCTAAACATCGAACTTGTAGAGCGTGTCCCACACGAAATATATGTTGCATGGATATGAAAATGGTACACAGAATACTACAGGCTGTACTCTAACCAATACATTTTGTCCTACTAAATTTGGATCTGTTATAAATAAGTTATGACGTTTTTACTCAAAACACCTATTTTAGACTAGTTTCAGGACTAGCCACAAACCCTATTTTCCACGGAGTGTAACTCCAAAAGTACAACGACCCACAAGATGAAATTTTTATCAAAGCTACTTGGGTATTTTTCCTCAACAACCTCCATATTTTGAGGTTTGAATCATTCTATAAAAAACATTATTGTGAAAATGGTGAGATGACCTGTAAATAACATACCTTAGAAAGCATCATCAAAACAATTTATCCTCCCTTGAATTTAGGCCTTCTTTACTTCACCTTCCCTCTGAAATTTGGCTTAGATATCCTTTGGTTACCTCAGTCACTTGTAGATATTCAATGTGCTCAAGTGTGATTAAATGAGAGACCCTTGCCTCTTATTTATACTTTTATGCAGCTTTGTCAAGGGGTTACCTTCTAACCATCTTAAACCACTTTCCTTATTTTATGGATAACCCACTTCTAACCACTTGTCCGCTTAATAATTTATCCATTAACTTTATTATTTAAACAATTTCTTTTTTATCCACTTTGACTTATAGTACACTCATCACTTCACTTTATTATTTACCTTCTAAAATATCTTAAACCACTTTCCTTATTTTAGGTCTAACCCTCTTCTAACCACTTGTCCACTTAGTAATTTCTCCATTAACTTTATTTTTTAAATAATTTATTTTGTATCCACTTTGACTTATATTACACTCATCACTTCACTTTATTATTTAAATAATTTTTCTTTGAAACCACTTTGACTACTTTGACCTTTTGGGGCTTCTAGATGATTCGTGAGGGTTCTCCAACTTCACATGGCCATAACTCTCTAATTGTGAGGAGTTATGTGACATTCCACATACCACCGGAAATGGAATGACATGTAATATCTATATATAATAGTCTTACCTTAAAATATATTAAAAATCATAACATTATACATAAAAAAAATTGGGTCCATTACCCAAACCTTTGTGCTACCAGAATTCACTACCAGACTTTATTCAAGTGTTGACATCAATGACAACCAACCCAAATAATCAATATCTATCATCCCCACTCTTCATATAAAGAGTGCCAAAGTGGTTGATCCAGTTCCATCATTGATCGATCCCACTCCTCCCTTGAAGAGTGTAACCAAAGTGGTTGATCTGGTTCCATCATTGATCGATCCCACTCCTCCCTTGAAGGGTGCAAAAAAAGTGGTTGATATTATTCCATCATCAGTCGATTCCACTACTCATTCAAAGAGTGAGGATTTCGCTCAGGTATAACTCATTAATATTGATTCACCTAGACAAGGGGGTACTCCGTCCATCCCGATGGAAACCCCTTCAATCAATCATATGATTTCTATTCATTGGAATCATTTGACAAAACCCCGTCTTCCTTCTTAAGTGCCTTTCCAAATCACCGTATAGGTTTGTGATAGGAATATTCTTAACACTATAATAGATGAAGGTTCTTTTGTCAACATCTTATTCATGAATGCTTGGAAAGTTTTTGGTTCGCCACATCTTGCGCCCGTGACTCAAAATTTGTTGACCTTTGACAAAATATTTAGTCAACCTTTAGGGATCCTTCCCTAGTTTCCAGTTACTTTGGGAGGAAAAACAGTCTAATTCCATGTGATGGTAGTTCACAACCCCTTGGACTTTAACCTTCTCCTTGGGAAAGACTATGTCTACGTTCTGAGAGATTTTGTGTCCATTGTCTTTCAAGTGATATGTTTCCCTCACAACGGAAACATAGTAGTGTTCGAACAACTTTCATTCATTGACCCTCATATGATGGTCAATCATCTACCTTCCCTAAATGGTCCATACATGCCAGCGATGTCTGCCCCACCGCAGGTCAATTATGTAATGACATGCCCCATGTGTTCAACCCTGCACAAGAGGGAATCTCTGTCTTCTCCTAAATTAGATCTGGTAGTTGACATGGTCATCTCTTTGATAGGGATATTAGAGCCAGGTATCCCAACCTTTATATATGAGATTTATTTGGTGAGGAGTGTTTTCAGGCGTGTTTGGAGAGACCATAGTATTGTCAATGGATTGTCGAGGTTTCAGATCCATATCAGGATCCATTATCAGGACAAGAAGCCTAGGTTTTAATTGGAGAGAAGAGTTGGTTATAAATACTAAGGGTGCAGGGAGAATTATGTGTCAGCTGGAGTTTTTTGGTGAGGATCTCAGATTAGGTTTATTCAGGGTTTTTTGTAACAATTGTTAAAAAAAAAATGATTAAATTATTTTAATTAAATGTTGGTAATCAATTAATTGAAGGTGTATGAGTAAGTATGGGAAAATTGGTAATTATTAATTTAAATATAGGTAATAATTTTAATTAAATATTGGTAGTCAATTAATTGAAGGCTTATTTAGGGGTTTTCTTAAAAATTAATTAAATATTTTATAAAAAAAAGATAATTAAAAATTGGTAATTATTTAATTGAAGGTGATGATGTTGTTTTAGGTTTATTGATGAAATAGTTTTCTAGGTTAAAGGTAAAGTTAAGTTTTTTTATATAGTTAAAGTTGTATTAGAATTAATTTAGTGTTTTTAGGTCAGGGTTTGTTTGTTGATTATATTGGTTTTATTAATAAGGTAAGTAAAATAATAAATTAATATTAAATTGTTAATAGTGGTGTTCTTTAGATAAGAAGGTTTATGTTAATTAAAATGAAGAAAGGTTACTAGTGGTTTTATAGGTTATAAGTAAGTATTAAGTTTTCAATAGATCAAGTTGTATGGGGTTAGATTAGTGTTTAAGGTTTTGTTGGTGCTAATAATAGATTAATATTAGAATTTTGTATTAATGGTGTTAATTAGGTAATCACGTTTTATATTAAATAAAATTAATTTTAAGGGAAGGTTGGTTTGAGAGTTACTTTATCTGTTGTTTTTCTTATTTTTATGGATCAAGGGAACCAATTATCATTTAATTCTAGGCCTTTGTCTATGTTTAGGTTGTCTGGGTGTTTGCGGATTTCAATTGCTTCTCTAATTCGTCATTTAAAGAGGTGTTCTTCTTTGGCTAAAATTTTAGTGTCTTCTAGGCGAACATGGTTTTTTGTTTTAAAGGAGTGTTCTGCCAAGGCAGAGTTGCGAATGCGTTCATTATTTATGTCAGATGCATGTTCTATAATCCTAATCTAGAAGGAACGACCAGTTTCACCGATGTAGCATTCGCCACAGGAGCATTATATTTCATAAATTCCTTTGCCTTTATGAGGGTCAAGTTTTTCTTTAATGGATCTCATACTTTGTTTGATGGTTTCATGTGGTTTGAAGGAGGTCTTGATCTCTTTTTTGCTAATGAATTTCACAATATTATTGATTACTCCTTGGATGTAAGGTAAGTAGGCATTTCTATTGGGGTTTTGGTTTTCTAGGGAGTTAGGGTTTTTGCTAGTTTTTTCTAGGGATTTATTTATTGTATTTGTAACGTCTTTATGTTTATAACCTATGTTTTTAAAGACATTTGAGAGGTGATATTTTTCTTTTTCTAGGTGTGTTTCATCGAAAATTCTTATGGCTCTTGTGGATAAAGTTCTTAGGACACCTATTTTCTGGTTGGGGTGGTGATGGGAGTTTGAGTGGAGATAGTTTTTTGTGTGGGTCTTTTTTCTATAGACTACATGTCCTAAATTCCCATGACTTTTTCAATTGATTAGAATGTCTAGAAAGGGGATACTATTGTTTTCTTCGAGTTCCATAGTGAATTTTATTTCTTCTGAAATGCTATTTAGTTATTGAAAGAAATTTTGTAATTCATCTTTCCCATGGGGCCATAGTACATTAGTGTCATCAACAAATCTCTTCCACCTTGATGGTTTCTAATGTAGGAGCATCACCTTCAAAGTCAAAACTCAAGCATGGAGGCAAATGAACAACATCTCAGCAATGACAGAGTTTCAAATCACAAATTAACTCAGAATTAAATCGGGTTGTTGAGATATTTTGTAAACATCATTTTAAAAATGTAACTTGGCTGTAAAGTTGTGAAGGACTGTAATGGATTGTAGATATTGAGTGTTGACTCTTATCTAAAAATAATTGTTATTTATTGTAATAGGATAGAGTAGGTAAGTGCTAAGAGTTTGATAGGATATGTTGCAGACATGACGAGAGAGCTTGTGGAGTCAATCCTTAGATAGTTTATTGTTGCATTGTAATAGATCAGAATGTATGAGTATTGTAAGAGATCAGAGGGATCAATAGAATAGAGTAGAAGAAACATCATGTAATTTTTTTCCATGAAGGAATAGAACAGATAGAATTGTCCCAAATCCTTGGACTGTGTTCATTTAATGTATGGATGAATGGACGTTATATTTTGTGTATGTTATTTACTTCATTTTGTTCATGTAAGATTGTTCGAGAGATTGACTGTATGAGTTCATGTCAAAACTGGAAGAGTTTCAATTTTTTCTTTTCTGACACTCGTATGCAAGGTGTGCATATCGAACGCAAGGATTGGATTGACTGAGTCTTGGATTGACTCAGTGAATTTTAGAGAGAACAAAAGAAACTTATACTGGGTGAAAGGTGTGAACAACATCGTGAAATGACCAAGCGTTGAAGAACCTGAACCATAGTAATGCCAGGTGGGCGAGAAGAACTTCTTTTCAAGAAATCCTTCGATCTAAATTATCGAAATCCCAAGAACGTAAGGTGTGTGTGGGGAATCCAAAATCCTTTTAAGGAAGAAGCTCATAAGGAATAACACTTTCCATAAAGTGTCAGAGAGAGCCGATAGTTGGACTCGTAAGGAGGAGTAAAGGTTTGAAACCTTTAAGGACAGAGAAATCTTCCAAGTCGAGAGAACTTAGAAGCTCAGGAGGAGGAGTGAAAGTGGTCGTTGGATCATTGTGAAAATATCGACAGTCTTTTTATCAGAGTGAAGTGCACGATACTTAATTCTTCGAACACAGAGGAGAGAGAAAACTCACAAGAGTTGAGAAATGAAATTTCCGGAGCCTGAAAAGCCAGAGATCCAAAATAGAATCTCAATCACTCGATCAGTAGGAACAGATCTGAACTGTCAAATTGTTTGGGGAAAACTTCAAGCATCGGATTGCCCAAGTAAATATGAGTTGTCAGATACCATGAGTCTAGGAGGAGGTGAGTTTTAACTTTGATATTTCTGAAGCATGGAGAGTCGAAGGGCTAGAGCGATTCTGGACCGTTGGATCTAGGAGAACACATGTTAACAGGTTGGAAGATCTAGAGGAAGGCGAAGGTCGAAGTGTTGAAACACCCGAAGCCCAAAGAGCCAAAGGGTCGAGAGTCATCGATCTATAAGTGGACACTTGTCAACAAATCATGAGCTCCAAGAAACTTGAAGTGAGTTTTTAGTTTGAGATTTGAGATTGCCAAAGTGTGAAGACCCAAAAACCCAAANCATCGATCTATAAGTGGACACTTGTCAACAAATCATGAGCTCCAAGAAACTTGAAGTGAGTTTTTAGTTTGAGATTTGAGATTGCCAAAGTGTGAAGACCCAAAAACCCGAAGTAAAATATGGGTCATGAGATCTAAGGGATACGTGGAGTGAATCCATGAACTCCAGGTAAGGTCCCGAAGTGGTTCATATCTTTTGGATTTGGAGGAGACGTGGTTCACATCTGTGAGATCTAGGTAAATACCCGAAGAAATCCTCGATCATTAGATTAGGAGGACATGCGTCAGTGGATCACAGACTCTAGTTAAAATCCATTGGGAAAATGAAGTTTGATATTTGAGATCTCAGAAGTCCAAACACCTGAAGGAGATCTCGACCATCAATCAAGAAGAGGGTTGCAGGGCCATTGATTTGAGTTGAAAGGTCAAACATCTGAAGTGGGAGAAGAACCTATTGGAAGATTGGTTGTTGTCATTGATGGCAACCCTAGTCATGGGTTTTGGACCGCAATATTGATTAAGGTATTTGGACATGAACGACAATGCACATGCAGATACAACACCCATGGATGGATAGTATACATCATGTTGTTTCTGGTGGTATGTGGCACATCACGTGGATCCTCATGGTTGAGAAGAAATGAATTTTTGAGGATGACAAAGTGAATTGAAGAAGGAAGTACATGTAGGCCCTGAATATAATTAAAGAAAATAATTACAAAATAAGAAAGTGTCAAGCCGGCCCTAATGTTAAATATAAGTGACGTAAATGGTATAAATGTTGATTAAGGTTGGTTGTTATTGATGTCAACCCTTGAAGAAATCCCCGTAGCACAAAGGTTTGGGTAATGGACCCAAGATTGTTTGATGTAAATATGACTCATTATTTTTTTTTCATGGTTGATAAGAAGTAAATATGGATGAACTCCAAAATGGTCCCCTTATGGTGAAAGCTCTCACAGGAAGACGCTTTGCAGAGTAAGAGAACCCATGCTTAATTGTGGAATAATGAGATGAAGGAAAGTTAATTTGTCAGGGAAACTATCCTAGATGGATAGTGTTTGTCATTCCATTTTTGGTGGCATGTAGAACGTCACATAACTCCTCACAGTTAGAGAGTTATGACCATGACCCAGGTTTGGGTAATGGACCCAAGTTTGTTTGATGTATAACGGTATGATTTTTGATATATTTGAAGGTAATACTACTATATGTGGATATTAAATTTCATTCCATTTCTAGTGGTATGTGGAATGTCACATAACTCCTCACGGTTTGAGAGTTATGGCCTTACGAAGTCGGAGGACCCTCATATGTCATCTAGAAGCCCCAAAAGGTCAAAGTAGTCAAAGTGGTTTAAGAGATTTTAAAAGGTAAATAATAAAGTGAAGTGATGAGTGTATTATAATTCAAAGTGAATACAAAGTAATTATTTCAATAATAAATTTAATGGAGNAGGTTTGGGTAATGGACCCAAGTTTGTTTGATGTATAACGGTATGATTTTTGATATATTTGAAGGTAATACTACTATATGTGGATATTAAATTTCATTCCATTTCTAGTGGTATGTGGAATGTCACATAACTCCTCACGATTTGAGAGTTATGGCTTTACGAAGTCGGAGGACCCTCATATGTCATCTAGAAGCCCCAAAAGGTCAAAGTAGTCAAAGTGGTTTAAGAGATTTTAAAAGGTAAATAATAAAGTGAAGTGATGAGTGTATTATAATTCAAAGTGAATACAAAGTAATTATTTCAATAATAAATTTAATGGAGAAATTAGAAGTGGGTTAACCCTAAAATAAGGAAAGTGGGCCAAGTGACCTAGAAGATGTTTTTAAGGAAGCTACTCGGAGAGTATAAATAAGAGGAAAGGCTCAATCATTTTAATTATGCTTGAGAATATTGAATATCTATAGGTGTCTGAGGTAACCAAGGATATCTAAGCTGAATTTCTGAGGGAAGGTGAAGAAAAGAAGGTCGAAATGCAAGGAAGGATAAATTATTTTGATGGTGCTTTCTAAGGTATGTTATTTACAGGTCATCTCACCATTTTCGCTATAACTTTTTTTATATAATGATTCAAACCATAAAGTTGATATTCCAATGATAAAACATACCCAAGTATCCGTGGTAAAAATTTTATCTTGTGGTTTGTTGTATTTTGGGAGTTACACTTCGTGGAAAATAGGGTTTGTGGCTAGTCCTAAAACTAGTCAAAAACATGTGTTTCGGGTAAAAACGTCATAAATTATTCATAATAGATCCAAATTTAGTTAGAAAAAATGAGTTGGTTAGTTTACATTCTATAGTATTCTTTGTATCACTTTCATATCAATTCAACAAATATTTTGTGCGGGGCACACTCTAAAAGGTCGCTCTCTAGAAGAAGGCAGAATTCGGCAAGGTATGTCATTTTTGCTATAAGTCCTTTTTTTGAGAGGTTCCAAGTAGTGACACCTGGAGAAATTTCATAAAACACAATGAACAAAATTGTTTATCATTTTCATATATTTATACATTACAAGTTTAAAGTTATGATTACTTCAAGTTAGGGTTGTTGACTAATCCAAAACTAAACATGTGAGACTAAAGAAAAGTTTGATGAAAATGCTAGTATCTTGTTGTTAAAGTTAAGGAAGGCTTCTAGGAATGTGATCATATACACCAGGTCTATTACATATCTACAAATCAAATTTGGATGATGAAATCGATGAGGGATTTTTGTTGAGGTACATGTTGAGTACATGGTTGAGACAAGTAGTTGATGAGTTGGCACATACATGAGGTGTATAGTTGATGATGTTGGTACATATTGATGAGTCATAGTTGATGAGTAGTTGATACATGATTGGTACATACTTGGTACATGGTTGGATGCACTTGTTTATGGTATAGTTTGATTACAGGTTGTTTGGTATAGGTTGGTGCATGGTTGATGCACTTGTTTATGCTACAAGTTGATTACAGGTTGAGGTACAGGTTGATGCATGGTTCAGATTTATTGGTACAGCTTTACAATGGTATATCTCATAGTGATAATGTGACAGTGGTTCCATCATTCTACTTCTACTTCAGGGTGGTAGGACAGGACAAGGACAGATGGTTGTAGCAACCTTCTGGTTGTAGCTGGAGAACATAGGGGGTTGTAGCCTCTTTCTGGTTGTAGCCATAGAATTGGGGAGTTGGAGCTTCCTTCAGGTTGTAGCCTGAGAAAGTAGGGTTTTGGAGCCTCTTTCTAGTTACAGCTGGAAAACAAAGGAAGTTGATGCTTCCAATGAATGTAATTCTTCAAGACATATAAGAAAAATAATTATGTGGTTTTCTCCCAATTTGGGTTTCCACGTAAAACATTGGTGTACTTTGTATGTGTGTGATTGTTTATTTCTTACTACTCATTATTGGATAATAATTCTACATTGGTATAACATTTGAATAAAAATGATTATAATTATGCTATTACCGATTCACCCCCCCTCTCAGTAATCCAACAATTGGTATCAGAGCAAGTTCCTTCAAAAATCAGTTTAACCACTGAAAGGTAGATCATGGAGAGTACCAACTTGTATAAAAATGGAATACCACAGTTTGATGGATAGAAGTATGATTTTTGGAGCATAAGGATGAAGACATATATACAGGCACAGGAATTTCAAGTTTGGAAATCAATTGTAGATGGATACAGAGCACCAATAGCTCCACCAACAAATAACAAAGCAGTGAGACTCGGTGAGAATAATTCCAAAGAAAAAAATGCAATTTTGAATGGTCTTGGTGATACGTTATTCACCAAAGTTTCACATTGTAAATCTGCTAAAGCGATTTGGGACAAGCTTCAAAATATTTATGAAGGATATTCAAAAGTCAAAGAAGCAAAGCTTCAAACTTACAGAGGTCAGTTTGAACAACTAAAAATGAAGGAAGATGAAGATATCGTAGCCTACTTCTTACGAGTCGATGAAATAGTGAATGCAATCATAGGATTGGGAGAAGAAATTGAAGAATATGTAAATGTTCGAAAGGTACTAAGATATCTTCCTATGAGATTCAACCATAAGATATTATCACTAGAAGAAAGATTGGATCTAAACTCAATAAGCATGGACGAACTGCATGGAATCTTCACAGCATATGAGATGAGAATAGAACAGGAAAATCCAGATGTAAAATAAGCAGCCTTCAAAGCATCCAAAAGATCAAAGCAAAAGAAAAATGAACAAGAAGAATATAGAAGTAGTAGCAATGTTTAGAAATATGATGAAGAAGTGGCCAACTTCGTCAAAATATTGAACAAGGGAACCAACGGTAGGTATAGAGGTAAGCTTCCTTTAATTTGTTTTACTTGTGATGGTATTGGTCATTTTGCTAACAAATTTACTCATAAGAAAAAATAGAAATGATGAAGGTTACTCAAAAGGCAGACAAACATATAAAGGTAAAAGAACTACAAAGAAAGTTTTCAAGAAAATATTTTGCACCAAAGAAGACATCTCATCATCAGATGAAGATGAAGTCAGTGATAGTGAAACAGGGAGAGTTCTATTCATGGTAGTAGAAGACTCTAATAAAGAAAACTCTAAAGAAGAATATGAAGAAGCATATGAAGAATAAATTGAAGAGGTAGAAGTTGATTTCTAAGAAGAATTAATGAGTGCCATAGAAGTTATCATAAGAGGAAAGAAGAAAAACAAGAAACTACAAGAAAAACTAGATAAGAAAAAAGACACTCAAGAACTAGAACAAATGATCACAAAATTGAAGGTTCAAATAGAATAAGATAAAATAATTGAAGAAGCACTCAAAGAATAGCTAGAAGGAAAGGACGGGATCATTGGAAACCTGGAAGCAAATATTGTCACACTAAGAAAGGATATTCAAAAGAAAAATATGCAGAATAGCTCAAAAGTTCTGGATGACATTATCAACAGTAAAAAATCTCATCTTGACAAGTCCAAACTTGTATACAATCAGACAAAAAATGGATTAAGATCTAAAACAATAGAGCACAAAACAAATCCAAAAAACTATGCAGAAACAATCAAAGGGGATAAAAAGATATACAAGCAAGATTGCAGGGACACTCCTCCATCGAGAAGATTCAGATTTCAGAATCAACAACAGATAGACAGGCCTCAAGAAGAAGAAGGATTCATAAGAGAACATCCTTTCAGAAGATCTTCAACTACCAGGTATCAAACTATATTTTTTGGTTTATGTTATGCATGTAATAATTTTGGACATAAAGCTATAAATTGCAAAGCTAACAACAGGAACAATAACTACTTTGAGAGCCATACAAAAAGGGGTTATTCAAGAAGACCTAGTGAAACATAGAGACAAATTTACAATAGGTTTGAATCTTTGTGCACTGAAGTGGAATGTTACAAATGTAACAATTTTGGACACATGGCCAAAAATTGTAGAATGACAGTCCCTCCTAAAGAACCTCAACAGAGTCACAAACAAGAACCTCAGAAAATGACATGGATAAGAAATCAAGATCAGTATAGCAATGAAAAATGCACAGCCGTTCTACAAGCTAAATAGAATAAATGTGGTTGGTATGTTGACAGTGGATTTTCAAAACACATGAAAAGTGATAGAGACAAGTTTCTTACATTATTAAAGGAAAGAGATGGATCATCCTCCTTCGGAAATGATGATTCAACCAAAATCATTGGAAAAGGAACAGTTTGAATTGGGAACAAGAATGAAAAGGCAGAAAATGTTCTACTGGTAGAAGATATGAAACATAATCTTTTAAGTGTGAGTCAAATGTGTGACCAATGTCATAAATTTACTTTCGATTCACAAAAGTGTGAGATAAGAAAAGAAGTTTCAGGGAAATTGGTCGCTACAGTTGCAAGAACTTCAAGCAACATATATGTGTTAATAAAAATTGGAAATCAAAAGTGTTGTCTAGGAAAGGAAGATGAAAGTTGGCTATGGCACAGAAGAATGGGTCACATGCATNAGAAGATATGAAACATAATCTTTTAAGTGTGAGTCAAATGTGTGACCAATGTCATAAATTTACTTTCGATTCACAAAAGTGTGAGATAAGAAAAGAAGGTTCAGGGAAATTGGTCGCTACAGTTGCAAGAACTTCAAGCAACATATATGTGTTAATAAAAATTGGAAATCAAAAGTGTTGTCTAGGAAAGGAAGATGAAAGTTGGCTATGGCACAGAAGAATGGGTCACATGCATTTTGATAACCTTGTTAAAGTCAACAAAAGAGAAGCAGTGGGAGAAATGCCCCAGATCATGAAACCAACCAACACTTTATGCAAGCATTGCCAACAAGGAAAGAAAACAAAGATCAGGTTCAAATCAAAGGAATATTCAACAACAAAACCATTGGAAATTGTGCATACTGATCTAGTTGGACCAACTACAACAAAAGGCTTAAAAGGTGAGAGATACTTTATGTTATTAGTTGATGATTATACAGGAATGACTACAGTTTTCTTTCTCAAGAACAAGTCAGAAGCTTTTGAAAACTTCAAGATCTACAAGGAAATGGTTGAAAATTAAATGGATTCAAGAATCAAATGCTTAAGATCGGATAATGGAGGAGAATTCACCTCAAAGAAATTTATGGACTACTGCAGCAATCATGGAATAAAAAGGCAATTATTCATCGCTAGGGCACCTCAACAGAATGGAGTTGTTGAAAGAAAGAACAGGATAGTACAAGAAATGGATTGAAAAATGATAATGGATTCAAAGTTGATAGATATTTTTTGGATACAGGCAGTGCATACAATAGTTCACATTCAAAACAGAGTAATGCTCAGAAACAACACTGATAAAACTCCCTACGAGCTATGGAAAGGAAGACCAGCAAATGTGAAGCACTTTAGAGTTTTTGGAAGCAAATGCTACATCAAAAGAGAAGATTGAAGAATGGGAAAGTTTGACTCTCATCTGGGCAAAGGAATACTTATTGGTTACTCAAGTACAAGGAAATCATACAAGTGTTAAAATCTAAGATTAAACAAATTTGTGGAAAGAATCAATGTAACAATTGACGAAACAGGAAGAGAAAAATCAAAGGAAGAAGAAAACAAGTCAATGGAACACCTTTTCGAAGAATAAGATGAAAACAAAGTAGAAGAGGAAGATGAATATGAAGAGATTCCAACAGAAGCAAAAGAGAAAGTTCAACAAGTATCTCTAAAGACACCTAGAAAATGAGTAGACAAGAATCATCCTTCAGATCAGATTATTGGAAACAAAGATGCAGAAGTTGAGACTAGAAGAAAAATCCGTTCACCATAACAAACACACCTAGCACTCTTATCTACAATTGAACCAGACTGTTTTGAAGAAGACAACAAGGATGAATTTTTGAATAAGGCCATGGATGAAGAATTGGATCAAATAGAGAAAAATGACACTTGGGAATTGGTTCCAAGACCAAAGAATAAGAATGTGATCAACACAAAATGGGTTTTCAGGAATAAATTGAATGAAGATGGACAGGTTACAAGGAACAAATNTTGAACCAGACTGTTTTGAAGAAGACAACAAGGATGAATTTTTGAATAAGGCCATGGATGAAGAATTGGATCAAATAGAGAAAAATGACACTTGGGAATTGGTTCCAAGACCAAAGAATAAGAATGTGATCGACACAAAATGGGTTTTCAGGAATAAATTGAATGAAGATGGACAGGTTACAAGGAACAAATCTAGATTGGTATGTAAAGGATATGAACAGATTGAAGGAATCGACTTTGAAGAGACATTTGCCCCAACTATTAAAATGGAAGAAATCTATTTTCTTTTAGCTTATGCATGCTCCAAAAATGTTAAAGTATATCAGATGGATGTAAAATCATCTTTTCTAAATGGGGAACTTGAAGAAGAAGTCTACATTGAACAACCAGAAGGATTTCAGTTGTCAGAGAACACATACTATGTGTGTAAATTAAAGAAGGCCTTGTATGGTCTAAAACAGGCTCCTAGAGCATGGTACTCCAGACTAGATAAGTATCTATAGTAGGCAGGGTTCAGAAAAGGAAGTGCAGACAAAAACCTCTACATATAGGTAAGTCAAGGTAATATTTTGTTAATTGAAGTTTATGTTGATGATATTATTTTTGGTAGTGATGATGATAGGTTAAGCCAGAAATTTGCAAAAGACATGCAGAATGAATTTGAAATGTTGTTACTTGGAGAACTATCCTTCTTTTTGGGACTTCAAATACATCAAAGCAACCAAAGAATTTTTATTTCTCAAACCAAGTATATCAGAGAAATTCTAAAGAGGTTCGGAATGGAAGATTGCAAACCAATTATCACTCCCATGCAAACCAGTTGTAAGTTGATCATATATGATGATTCAAAGTCTATAGATCAGAGGAAATGTAGGTCAATGATTGGAAACCTACTATATGTGACATCATCCAGACCAGATGTAATCCAGGCAGTTGGATAGGTGGCACGATTTCAAGCAGCACCAAAGGAATCACATGTATTAGTAGTAAAGAGGATCTTCATATATCTCAAAGGAACAAAAGAGTTTGGATTATGGTATCCAAAATGAAAAGATCGATCACTTATTGCCTACACAGATGCAGATTGGGTAGGTTGTATTGATGATCGACGAAGCACCAGTGGAGCAACGTTCTACTTAGGTGAGTTTTTGGTGTCATGGATAAGAAAGAAACAATCATCAATATCGCTATCTACAGCTGAGGCAGAGTATATTGTAGCAGCAACATGTTGTACACAGGTTCTTTGGATCAAACAAACTTTGTTAGATATACAGGTTGAGTATGATGAGCCCATTCCAATATATTGTGATAATGTAAGTGCCATCAGTATCTCAAAAAACTCGGTGATGTACTCCAAGACGAAGCACATTCCAATCAAGTATCACTTTCTATGGGAACAAGTTGTAGGAAAGAACATCAAAATTGAGTATGTGGGAATAGAAGAACAAGTGGCAGACATCTTTACAAAGCCACTTCCATGGGAAGCCTTTGAATATCTTCTCCAAAGATTTGGAGTTATTTATACTTCAAAATGAATGATTTTTGAATGCTTTTTGAATGCTTATCTTATATGTCTTAGATGTACATGAGGAAGCACCATAAGAGGACATTTCAGTCAGGGGGAGCAACCCTAGATGGAAATATACCTTTGCCATTGATGACAAAGGGGGAGAGATTTATTAGATGTAGAGGATAGAGGCATCCTTCCAGGGGGAGTAGATGTATCAGATGTAGAGGACAGAGGTAAA
>JASDQU010244176.1:56938-79492 GCA_032191745.1 Picea mariana | reverse complement strand
TCTGGGTAAAGTCCTGAAGTAATCCTTGATTATTATATCAATAGGACACGTGGCAGAAATCCACATACTTTGTGGGGAGAGAAAAGTTGAGAGTTGAAAAGTCTGAAGTCCAGATACACGAAGGGATCGCAACCGTTGATCCGAGGAGGACACACATTAGTGGATTAGAGTCTTCAGATAAAAGCTAAAGAAGGAAAGGATTGAAGTTTGAGAACTCTGGATTCCATAGTTCTGAAGTGATCAGCTCCATTGATTTCACGGGACAGGTGTCCATAGATCGTTATCTCTGGAGGATTGGAGTACAGACGAGAGATGGGTTTGAGATTTCAAAACCCCGAAGTCCGGAATTGTGAATAGATCATATCCGTTGATCTCAAAGGGACAAATATGGCCCATGGATTTGGAAGACGCGGATATGAACCATCAGTTAAGTCAGTATCATCAAGATCGTGAGATCGACGATCCCGTGGCATTGAGGAGACAGGAGTTGTGCAGAGTTTAAGATATTAAATGTGGGCCGCAATCCAAACTGTGTTTTCTTCAAGAGGACATGTGGAGGTTGGAGGAGCATTGTGGGCCCAAAATAAGTTTGACTTCAAACCACCTGTGGCTGCGCCCGCAATCGCGTGGTCATCGCCCAAGGTCATATCACGAGAGGGCTTATCCAAAAAGGAGATAACGCCCAACACTATGAGATTTCACAGGAAATCAAAAGGGAAGGTCGTGGGTGCCATTTAAACCTGCACCAACAAGTCGAAAGGGCTTGTGTGTAGTCACAGAACGAGACCATTGAGGTTTCAGAGATTCATTCGACTCGAGAATCAGAGATCCTTTGACCAGGAGGTCGCGCAGCCTTGCGGGGGAGTAGAGGGGTTGCATCGGGTGGTATCAGAGAAGATATTGAGTTTTTTTGCAGACAATAGACAAAGGAGAAAGGAGACGAATTGATGTCATTTGTGGTATTAAGAAAATTTGATTTCTGTTTGTAGGTGACGCAGTGGAATCATGCCACCCAGAAGGCGTAGAGTGAATGCAGAAATGGAAGAAGAAATGAAGCAACTTCGAATGAGATTGGATGCCATGGAAACAACATAGAGAAGAGCACTAGATGTTGGATATATCAGTGAAGCTGAGAGAAAAGAAGAAGAGTTCGAAGAAAATGTAGCATAGGATGTTGCACAAGATCGCTTAATAAAAGTTATTTCAAATATAGGAGCCATAGCAAGAATAAAGGTACCAATGTATGAAGGCAATTTAGAAGTTGAAGAATTGTTAGATTGGGTACATGCTATGTACAAATACTTCGATTATGAATATATCGAAGAAGACGAGATGGTGAAGCATGCAGTGACAAGACTGAAAGTTCATGCAATGCTATGGTGGGATGAACTGCAAGCCGAACGCAGGAGCAATGGTAACCAGAAAATTAAAAGTTGGGATATGATGGTAGCTAAGCTGAAAGCAAAATTTATCTCGAAGGACTATCAAATCAATTTATTCAGGAGATTGAAAAACCTGAGGCAGAAGAGCTTATCAGTGAAGGAGTACACTGAGGGATTTTACAGACTAAACATCAGGGCCGGACAGAAAGAGAATGAAGATGAAAAAACAGTCAGATACATCAATGGGATGAGATATGAAATACAAGAGGAAATCAACATGCTGTCTATTAGTAAAGTTGAGGATGCTTATCAAGCAGCCTTAAAAGATGAAGAGAAATTGGCCAGGAAACAAAGCCAATGAAACAGAGGAGGAAATTCAAGCAGAGGTAAAGGAACCAGCAGAGAGAAGTTTCAAAAATTGAAGCATGAAGCTAACAAACAACATAGTCACCATGAGAAAGGTGGAAGTTCTAAAGAAGGACAACATGGAGGAAGAAGTTATTTTTCCATAGGACCAGGAAGAGCTAGAGGAGGTGAAGTTAGATGTTATACTTGTGGAAAATCAGGGCACAAGTCTTGGGAATGTCCCAAGAGAAAGAAAGAAGGAGGAGGTGAAGCACACATTGCTGAAGCACAGAAGCATGTGGAAGCAGAAGCAGCATAAGGAGGAAGGAACCTCATGATGAGGAAGATTATTCTTAAACCAAAGAAGGAACCAGAGGAACTAGTTCAGCGAACAATCCTGTTTAGAACTGCTTGTAAGGTGAAAGATATAGTTTTCAAGGTGATCATAGACAATGGGAGCACTGACAATCTAGTATCCACAGAGATGGTGGAGAAGTTGGAGTTGAAGACAAATGCACATCCAAACCCATACAAGGTATCATGGTTGCAGAAAGGACATCAAGTGATGGTAAGTCAACAATGCCAAGTTGAATTTAAAATAGGAGGTTATAGGGATGAAATATTATGTGATCTAACTCCTATGGATGTCTGTCATATTTTATTGGGGAGACCATGGCAGTATGATAGAAAAGTTATTCATGATGGGAGAAAGAATACTTATACCATAGAAAAGAATGGTAGGACACATATGTTGTTACCAATAGAGGACAAAGAGCAAAAGAGGGAAGCTAGTTCAAGTATATTTCTCATGAGTGGGAAGGAACTCTTGAATGAAGTCAAGAAGGAGAAAGAAATGCAATTTGTTGTAGTGAGGAAGCCTAAAGTTATCCTTACAAATACTTATGTGGAATATTTACTTGAAGAAATCCAGGAACTATTAGAAAACTTTGCTGACATAGTAGTGGATGAGTTACCTCACTCATTGCCACCCATTAGGAGTATAAGCCATCATATTGACCTTATTCCAGAAGCTAGTTTACCAAACAAAGAAACTTATTGGTTGACACCTAGAGAGAATGAGGAAGTCAAAAATCAAGTCCAAGAGTTGTTGGATAAACGTTTAGTCCGGGAAAGCCTAAGCCCATGTGCCATACCAACTGTGTTAAGTCCAAAGAAGGATGGAGGATGGAGAATGTGTACAGATTCCTGAGCCATCAACAAGATAACCATTAGCTACAGATTTCCTTTACCGAGGATGGATGACTTGATGGACTGTTTGAGTGGAGCGAGCTATTTTTCCAAGATAGACTTGAAGAGTGGATATCATCAAATAAGAATGAGAGAGGGAGATGAATGGAAAACAACATTCAAAACAAATGAAGGATTGTTTGAATGGTTGGTCATGCCATTTGGGTTGACAAATGCACCAAGCACATTTATGAGATTGATGAATGAAGTATTAAAAGAATCCATAAGTAAATTTGTCATAGTATATCTGGATGACATATTAATCTTCAGTAAGACAAGGAGAGAACACTTAAGACATCTGACATCAGTGATGGAAAAGTTGCAGTAGGAAAAACTGTTGATAAATCTGAAGAAAAGTTCCTTTATGAAGACAGAACTCGTATACTTGGGTTTTATGATCTCTTCAAATGAATTGAATATGGATCCATAAAAGGTGAGAGCAATCAGGGAATGGCCATCACCAAGTAGCATATTTGAGGTAAGAAGTTTTCAAGATTTTATAGAAAGTTTATCAAAAATTTCAGTGGTATATGTGCACCCATGATTGACACTGTGAAGAAGAAACACAAGTCTTTTAAATGGACAGAGGAAGCTGAAAAAAATTTCAAAGTGTTGAAAGAGAAGATCACATGACAACCAATTCTGGTCTTGCCAGATTTTGGAAAAAGATTTCAAGTGAGATGTGATGAAAGTGGATTAGCTATTGGAGCAGTCTTGAGTCAGGATAATAGGCCAATTGCTTATTTCAATGAGAAGATGAATGACGCCAAGAATAAGTATTCCACATATGACAAAGAATTTTATGCAGTGATTCAAGCTTTGAAGAAGTGGAGACACTATCTAATTCCTAAAGAATTTGTCTTGTACAATGATAACCAAGCTTTGAAATTTATTACTAGACAAGAAAAGTTGAATCAAAGACATGCTAAATGGGTAGAATTTATGAAAAAAATTACTTTTTTTATTAAACATATTGTTGGAACTGCTAACAAGGTTGCAGATACTTTGAGCAGGAGGAGTTTGATTGTACAGGAATTCCAAGTGGAGACCTTAGGGTTTGAACACCTCAAGGAGATGTATAGAGAAGATGTAGATTTTAAGGAAGCTTATGAGGCATGCAAGAATCCTTTATTGGGAGACAAAATCCCGTGGACTGAATATTTGATGCAGGATGGATTATTGTTCAAGGGAAACCAATTGTGCATACCGAAATGCTCAATGAGAGATAACTTGTTGAAGGAGAAACATAGTGGAGGTTTAGCTGGACATTTTGATCACAATAAGACATTTGCACAACTGAGTAATTCATATTATTGGCCGAGCATGGGGGAAGAGGTGAAAATTTTTGTGAACAAATGTAGAATTTGTCAGTATGCAAAAGGAAGACAACAGAACACTAGTTTGTATCAGCCATTACCGATTCCAGAAAGGTCGTGGGATGCAATCAATATGGATTTTGTATTGGGATTGCCTAGAACTCAGAAAGGGAGCGATTCCATATTTGTTGTGGTGGACAGATTTTCAAAAATGACACATTTCATACCATGCCAGAAAAAAAACAATGCTACACACATAGCGACTTTGTTTTTCAGAGAAGTAGTGAGACTACATGGATTTCCTAGGAGCATAGTCTCAGACAGGGACACCAATTTTGTAGAACGCTTTTGGAGGACTCTATGAAAAAGGTTGGGGACAAACTTGTCTTTTAGTTCATCATATAACCCTCAGATAGATGGATAGACTGAAGTAGTAAACAGGAGTCTGGGAAACTTGTTGAGAAGTTTAGTCACTGAGCAAGGTCGTCAATGGGATCAGATTCTGGCACAAGCATAATTCACATTCAACAATTCAGTGAACAGGAGCACAGGAAAAATTCCATTTGAAATTGTGTATGGTATACAGCCAAGAGGGATTACAAAGTTAAGAGATATGAATCAAGATGAGTTCAGAAGTGTTGGAGTAGAGGATTTTGCAACAAAAATGCATAAACTCTATGACAGAGTCAGAGGACAGCTACAGGAGAACAACCAAAAATATAAGAACGGATTTGATCAAAAGAGGAGAGAAGTTCAATTCGAAGTTGGAGATGAAGTTTTAGGTCATTTGAGAAAATAAAGGTTTCCAAAAGGAACGTATAACAAGTTAAATATGAAGAAGATAGGACCATGCAGGATTCTCAAAAAGTTCGCAACCAAAAATTACGAAATTGAGTTTCCAGACAATGTTGGGATATCACCGATATTCAATGTTGCGGACCTATATCCTTACAGGAGAGATGAGGCAAGAGAAACAAATGATCAGAAAGACATTCAGTGGGAAGAACAATTTCCCATAGAATAAAAACCTCAGATGGAGCAAATCATTGAACAACAAGATGGAAAGAAGACCAGGAGAAAGACATATCTTGAGTACTTAGTGAAGTGGAAAGATCATCCAATGGAAGATGCAATTTGGGTCACAGAACCTGATGTTTTGAAGCATGGAAAGACAGTGCAAGAGCTCATGGACAGGAGTCCATGAAAATTTTAACCAAAGGAGTATGATGCAGGAGCATCACCTCCAAAGTCAAAACGCAAGCGTAGAGGCAAAGGAACGACATCTCAGCATGACATAGTTTCAAATCAGAAATTAACTCAGAATTAAATCGATTTGTTGAGATATTTTTGAAAGTAACATTTTTTAAATATGTCGTGTTTGTAAAGCTATGAAGGACTTTAAGGGGATGCAGATATTGAGTGTTGACTCTTATCTGGAAATAATTGTTAGTTATTGTAATAGGACAAAGTAGGTAACCACTAAGAGTTTGATAGGATAGGTTGCAGACAGGACGACGAGAGCTCGTGGAGCCGGTCCTTAGATAGTTTGTTGTTGCATTGTAAAATTATTATGATATTAGAAGATGATGAGATAGAGATCAAAGAGATCAGTAGAACAGAGTAGAGTAAAAGAAACACTATGTATTTTTTTTTCATGAATGAATAGAACAGATAGAATTATCCCGAATCCGCGGACTGTATTCATTTAATGTGTGATTGAATGAATGTGATATTTTGTGTGTATGGTTATTTTCATTTTCGTTCATGTATGATTGTTCGAGAGGTTGACTGTATGAGTTCGTGACGAAACTGGATGAGTTTCAATTGTTTCTCTTCTGACACTCGTATGCAAGTTGTGCATATCGAACGCAAGGAGTGCGTCGATTGAGTCTCGAATTGACTCAGAGGAGGTCTGAGAGAACCAAGGAAACTTAGACCAGGTGCAAGGTGTGAAAAACGTCAAGAAGTGACCAAGCGTTGAAGAACCTGAAACAGAGGAACGCCAGGTGGGCGAGAAGAATTTATTTTCAAGAAATCCTTCAATCTGAGTTATCGAAATCCAGAGAATGCAAGGTGTGCGTGGGAAATCGAAAATCCTTTTAAGGACGAGATCTAAGAGTCGGACTCGCAGGAGGAGAAAAGGTTATAAACCTTTGAACACTTAGAAAATATTCTAAGTCAAAGAGATCAAAATATCAAGAGGAGTGACAGTGGTCGTTGGATCACAATGCAACGGATCAACAGTCATCTGATCAGAGTAAGGTGCATGAGCCTTAGCGCTTCACACACTCAAGAGAGAGAATTCACCAAGGGTTGAGAACTGAGATTTCTAAAGCCCGAAGAGCCGGAAACCCGAAGTAGAATCTCAGTCGTCTGATTGCAAGAACATATCTGAGTCGTTAGATTGTTCGAGGTAAACTTCAATCATCGGATTGCCAGAGTGGATATGAACCATAAGATACCGTGATTCCAGGAAGAGGCAAGTTTAAAACTTGATATTTTTGAAGCGCAGAGAGCCGAAGGGCTAGAGAGAACCTGTACCATTGGGTCCAAGAGGACACATGTCGACAGGTCGGAAGATCCATAGGAAGGCGAAGTTCGAAGTGTTGAAACATGATACATCCCCCCTACCCTCCTGGGGTTCTGCGACCTCCCGGTCTAGGATATTTCTAACTGCAGAGTCGAATCAACTCCTCGGGTTCCTCTTTGAACCCAAATCAAATATACATAGGTCCCTTTTTCCTTCTGTGTGTAGGTCTATCAAACCCGCAGGCTAATTTTTGCGCGCTCCCAAAACACTAGTTCAGGCGTAATCCCCTTTGGTGTTAGCCCCTCCTTCATACAACCCTGGGTCGTGTCCTTGTGATAATGCACGATTGCAGGCGTGGCAAGAGTGGTTTCAAACCAACCCACTTTTTGCCCCAAAATCCTCCTTGTGCTTCCACGTATCCATTTGTGAATACGGTGGTTCTAATTGCAGCCCGCTCAAGGAAAATTAACATCCGAGCATGTCCTGGCCTCGCAATCCTTCCCGTCCGTCGATTTCTCGCTTTCGACGATGATGCGTGATCAACAGCTGCTATTAAATCCCCTTTCTTCACATGTGTCCTCGAGCTATGACCTTTAAATTCCACGCAACTTTTGTCCCCGATATGCTACGGGATTGTTGATCCCGTGATCTTGACGATATTGTTTGAACCGACAACTCAGATCTACACTTTCACATCTATGAACCAAATATGCCCCTTCTCGATCAACAGTTGAGATCACCTTCATGATTTTTTGCTTTGGGCATTTGAAATCTCAAACCTCGCTACTCTTCGTACTCCAATCTTCCTGAGTTAACGATCTGTTGCCAGTTGTCTCCTTGAACCTACAGTGAGGATCTCCTCTTCTTTTCTTCTGGAGTTCTAGATCTTCTGCCACGTGTCCACCTTCACATCGAAGACTCTCGTCGTTTCGGATTTTCGGGCTTTGGAAATATCAAATGTCAAACCTCACCTTCCTCCAATGACTTCTATCCGGAGGCTATAATGCACTGACGTGTGTCCTCTTCGGATCAACGGCTAAGGTTTACTTCGGGACTTTACTTGGAAGATTTTCTCCACATCTCCCCTGCATATGACGGCTATAAATTGCTCTAGAACTTTACCCTGAGTGCTCATATCTTCGCCATGTCTCCTCTCCTGGTCCTATGGCTCAAATTCACTTTGGGTGATCTAATGGCTCGGATTGGCTTTGGCTCTTCGGGCTTCGCGAATCTCAAATCTCAACTTAGAGGTTCAATATGATTTTCCCGTATCTCATGAGATATTGACAAGTGTCCCCTCGTAGATCGATGACTCTTGTCTCTTCGGCTATTTGCACTTCAGGAGTTTCAAGTCTCAAACTTGCCTCCTCCTAAACTCACGATATTTGATGGTACAAATTCTCTTGGACGATCTGACGCCCAAGATTTCCTTCGGACGATCTAATGGCTCAGATCTCCTTCGACTGATCGAATGGTTGAGATTATACTTCAGTTCTCCGACTCTTCGGCCTTCGGCAATCTCAATCCTCAAGATTTGACTAGTCTCCTTGTGTACATAAGGGTTAAAACCCATGCACTTCACCTTGATCAGATGATTGTCGACCCTTTGCGCTCAGATCCAACGCTGGAGATATGTTCTTATTCTTTGCGCTTCCTCTGTTCATTGGACGTTGATATAACGGTCCAAACTTCTCCTTACAACCAAATCTGATGGTTGTTGTCTCTCCTCCTCCTGAGCTTTCGACTTCTTCTGTCTTTTGAAAATTTAGTCTGCATTCAAAGGTTTCGACCTTTGAACTTTCTCCTGCTAACCCAACTATCTTGGGTATCGCTTACGCTCTTGCAAGTGTTACCTCTTCTAAGCTTTTGGACTTAGAATAAGTCAGTCACTCACACATTCCTTGCATTATCCCTTCTAATCTTAATCTCCTTGAAGGTTCCTATCTCCCACACATTCTTTTCGCTTATGGGATTTCGTTAAACTCAGATCCAAAGGATTTCTTGACAAGAAATTATTCTCGTCCTCCTTGTGTTCTCCTGGCTCGATGCACACTTTGCATAGATTCTCCTTACAGAGTGTTCAGTAACTCTGTTTCTCCCCGAACTCAACACAGAGTTCCTTCTGTGCACTCTTGCACTCACTCGATTCCCTACTGGCAAAGCTCTACAGAGTTCTTAGTGACTCTGCTTCTCTGTGCTTCTTGCACAGTCTCCCCTCTAAGGTATCTAGTAGCCTTGAGATTCCTCTTGATTTTGTGATCTCTCTGGTGCGCCCTCCTGGCACATTCTTTTCTGATTCCGCAGAATTCATATGTGCACTCCTTTTGCTAGCTACAAAACCTCAAATGTTTTGTTGTGCACTCCTTGCACAGCCTAAAGAATCCAAAACGACATTATAAAACTCAATGAAGATAAAAGAAATCTATCTCCTACTACAAATGAAACTTATCACACATCCACAACATTCATTCATGAAAATACACAAACACACAATATGTAGGAAAAACTACTTTTCTATTATCTATGTATGTCTATAAAGATGTTTACAAAAACTGGACTGCAATAGAGTCCCAGTTCTCTCAAGCTCTCCTATCCTAACTCTATCTCGAGTTCTGCTTCTGCTATCAGACCTCTCTCGAGTTCTACTTCTCCTATCTGACCTCTCTGAATCCTCCTAAATCTCCTAATGAAATCTGATACAAGATCTCTTTACAAAAGAGGGGCTCTACAAGCTTGTCCTCTCTCACCTAACCTCATCTATTACATTGAAGTTTCATAAATGGCCATCTAGTCTGAATTGAACCTAGAGCCATCAACCTGTCAGCCATTAAAGGCGACCTTATCTTATGCATGTTCAGAGATATGGCTTGGTTTTCACTCAAGCTTACAACATGAATCCGTATAGGATTATATTTCAAATTTTAAAATGGGAGGGTCAATGCCTCTCCTTCTCTGAAATGCGCGTTGATGTGTTGGAATGTTGGCGCATTGCTGAGGTGGAGCGATGCTCTTGCATCATACTCCACTACTAGGAAAATCATGAGCTCCTCTTCTCTTGTGTTGAAATCCTTCTGGATCCCAAACTTTTCCTTGGAATTGTCCTCTTTCTCCTCTGCAGCTATGTTGTTGCTACTGTTGCTTCTTCTATTTCATCCGTGCTACTATGGCAAGCTCTCTTCTGTTCAGCTCCCCTTTGCTGACTACTTCTTGCGCTGACCTCAACATCAGCTTCCTTATCTCTTCTATCACCCTGTCCAACTGCTCCAATGGTTGTCTCTTCTTATGCAGTCTTCTCAGCTGCAACTCTTCCTTATCAGTGGGTAGATCATCTTGACCCCCCATATCATTTTCTTCTCTTGTGGAATTAGCTTGCCACTCTATTGTCACATAATTGAGTTGTTGCTTAGTTTCCTCCTCTAACAGATTAGCTTCTATTAGCTCCTCTTGTGCTGGCATATCTCCAACTCCCTCCAACCATTCCTCTGGTTGGTATGCTCCTCCATTTGCTTCCAACTTGACCTGTCGGATGTGCAAGTTTTGCACCATTAATCTTCTTTCTAGGGCTTCCAATTCTTCATACAGATCAGTAAAATCCATGTTGTCTGTTTCCTCCTCTACTGTCGGCTTCAATGCTACAGTCATCTCCTGTTCAGGTTCCTGGCTGAAAATTTTGAGCCATTCCTCTGAATGCTCTTCTCCTTCTGTTGGGGTAGACATCAGTGTCTGCTCCATTTCTTCCTCTTTGACAGTTTCTATTGGCTTTCCTCCCTCTTTTGTTGCACTTTCATCATGTGCACTGGCCTTCACTTGGCTATGTGGCAGGAATTATTTGATCCCTCCAATAATCAGAATGCTCCTCTGATCTTCCTCTTAGATGGTGAAAGTATTTAACTTCTCATCATATCCATTCACATGTTCTACAAATCCACATGAATCTTCACTTATCAGTAGTCCTTGTTGATATGAACTCACTTCTGAGCTCCTGAGACTTTCTAACAGTCTCACCTTCCTTCCCCTACCCAGTTGGCAGTTTGGGACTTCTCTTCTGCCCACCTGGCAGTCTATGAGATCAACTGACCCCATCTCATTTCCCACCTGGAAATTTGAACTTTCAGCACTGCTCCTTTGGCAGTATACGAGACCTTCCACTGATCTCATTTCATTGCCCACCTGGCAATTTGAAAATTCATCTCTGCCCTCCTTGAAGTTTATGAAATCTTCATCTGATCTCACCTCCTCCTCATCAATGAGGTTCCTTCCAGTTTCTGGTCCAAAAATGTGAACCACTTCCTCTTCATCTATCAGGCTTTTGACATACCTCACCCACCTCTTCAACACTTGTTGTTGTCCTCTAGCCAACAATATCTTGATTGGCCACTTCACCTTCTTCTTCATGGGTCACTCATACACCCACTGCGCTTTAGCATCTCGCTGCATTTTTAATGTCAGTTGCTCCATCCTCGCTCTTATTTCAACGAGCTCCAGATCCATCTCTGGATTGCATTTCTTCTTGCGGCCTTCTCTTCGATCACGCTCATGGCATTCAGTAGCCATTTCTACCTTCTACCTGCCCTCCTGGAAAGTTTATGGATTACTCTACTCCTGAGAGCATCTCCATCTTCTCTTACATCTCACCTGGTTGTTTAAATTTGTGTTGTTGCGCTCATGCAACAACCTCCTCAAAGAGCATCAGTACCTTGCTTCCTTCACCTGCTGACTTCAGGAAAATTCTTGTTTGTGATACCACCTGATGTTATCAAGTGATCTCCTTTCACCATCTCCCTTGTTTTCTATATGCAAACAAAATAATGACCTCCCCCTCTTTCTCTTTCGCCTGAAATCTACAGATGAAAATTCAAGCTCTGATACCACCTGATGTAGCCCCCCTACCCTCCTGGGGTTCTACGACCTCCCGGTCTAGGATCTTTCTAACTGCAGAGTCGAATCGACTCCTCGGTTTCCTCTTTGAACCCAAATCAAATATACACAGGTCCCTTTTTCCTTTTGTGTGCAGGTTTGTTAGACCCGCAGACTAATTTATGCGTGCTCCCAAAACACTAGTTCAGGCGTAATCCCCTTTGGTGTTAGCCCCTCCTTCATACGATCCTAGGTCATTTCCTTGTGCTAATGCGCAATTGTGGGTGTGGCAAGAGTGGTTTCAGACCAACCTAATTTTTGCCCCCCAATCCTCCTCGTGCTACCACATATCCATTTGTGAATACCGTGGTTCTAATTGCAGCCCACTCGAGGAAAATTGATGTCTGAGCATGTCCTGGCCCCACAATCCTTCTCGTCCGTCGATTTCTTGCTTTGGGTGATGATCCATGATCAACGGCTACTATCGAACCCCCTTTCTTCACATGTGTCCTCGGGCTATGACCTTTAAAGTCCGCGCAATTCATGTCCCCGATATGTTATGGGATCGTCGATCTCGCTATCTTGACGATCTTGTCTAAACCGACGACTCAAATATGTGCCTTTCACATCTACAGACTAGATATACCCCTTCTCGATCAATAGTTGAGATCACCTTTGTGATTCCGGGCTTCGGGAGTTTTAAATATCAAACCTCACTACTCTCCATACTCCAATCTTCTGGAGTTAATGATTTGTTGCCAGTTGTCTCCCTGAACCTACGGTCAGGATCTCCTCCGCTTTTCTTTCAGAGTTTTAGATTTGTTGCCACGTGTCCACCTTCACATCGACGACTCTCGTCGTTTCGGAATTTCGGGCTTCGGAAATATCAAATGTCAAACCTCGCCTTCCTCCAATGACTTCTATCTGAAGGTTATAATCCACTGACGTGTGTCCTTTTCGGATCAACCGCTAAGGTTTACTTCGGTACTTTACCCAGAGTACATGGATTTTCTCCATGTCTCCCCTGCATCTGACGGCTATAAATCACTCCATAACTTTACCCGGAGTGCTCAGATATTCGCCACGTATCCTCTCCTTGTCCGACGGCTCAGATTCACTTCGGGTGATCTAATGGCTTGGATCTGCTTTGGCTCTTTGGGCTCGTGAATCTCAAATCTCAACTTAGAGGTTCAATACAATTTTCCCAGAGCTCATGATCTGTTGACAAGTGTCCCCTCGCAGGTCGATGGCTCTCAGCTCTTCAGTTATTCGTGCTTCGAGAGTTTCAAGTCTCGAACTTGCCTCCTCCTGAACTCACGATATTTGACGGTCCAGATTCTCTTAGCCGATCCAATGCCAGAGATTTCTTTCGGACGATCTAACGGCTCATATCTCCTTCGATTAATCGAATGGTTGAGATTATACTTCGGTTCTCTGGCTCTTCAGCCTTCAGAAATCTCAATCCTCAAGCTTTGACCAGTCTCCCTATGTACACAAGGGTTAAAACCCATGCACTTCACCTTGATCAGACAACTGTCGACCCTCTGCACTCAGATCCAATGTTGGAAATATTTTCTTCTTCTTTGTGCTTCCTTTGTTCGTTGGACATTGATCTAACGGTCCAGACTCCTCCTTACAACCAAATCTGATGGTTGTTGTCACTCCTCCTACTAAGCTTTCGACTTCTTCTGTCTTTTGAAGATTTAGTCTGCATTCAAAGGTTTCGACGTTTGAACTTTCTCCTATGAACCTGACTATCTTGGGTGTCGCTTACGCTCTTGCAAACATTACCTCTTCAGAGATTTTGGACTTAGAATAAGTTATTCACTCATGCATTCCTTATGTTATCCCTTCTGATCTTGATCTCCTCGAAGATTCTGATCTCCCGTGCACTCTTTGCGCTTTTTGGATTTCGTTAAACTCAGATCAAAAGGATTTCTTGACAAGAAATTATTCTCATCCTCTTGGCGTTCTCCTGGATCGATGCACACTTTTCAAAGCTTCTCCTTACAGAGTGTTCAGTAACTTTGTTTCTCCCCGAACTCAACACATAGTTCCTTCTATTCACTCTTCCACTCGCTCAATTCCCTCCTGGCAGAGCTCTATAGAGTTCTCAATGACTTTGCTTCTTTGTGATTCTTCATCACAGTCTCCCCTCTAAGGTATTTAGTAGCCTTGAGGTTCCTCTTGAGTTTGTGATCACTCTGGTGTGCCCTTCTGGAATGTTCTTTTCTGATTCCGCAGAATTCAGATGCGCACTCCTTATGCTGGCTACAGAACCTCAAATGTTTTGTTGTGCACTCCTTGCACAGCCTAAAGAATCCAGAACGACATTATAAAACTCAATGAAGATAAAATAAATATGTCTCCTACTGCAAATGAAACTTATCACACATCCACAACATTCATTCATGAAAATACACAAACACACGATATGTAAGAAAAATTGTTTTTCTATTATCTTTATGTGTCTATACATATGTTTACAAAAACTAGACTGCAACAGAGTCCCAGTTCTCTCAAGATCTCCTATCCTAACTCTATCTCGAGTTTTTCTTTTGCTATCAGACCTCTCTCGAGTTCTTCTTCTCCTATCCAACCTCTTTGAATCCTCCTAAATCTCCTAATGAAATCCGATACAAGATCTCTTTACGAAAGAGGGGCTCTACAAGCTTTTCCTCTCTCACCTAACCTCATCTATTACATTGAAGTTTCATAAATGGTCATCTAGTCTGAATTGAACCTAGAGTCATCAACCTTTCAGCCATTAAAGGTGACTTTATATTCTGCCTGTTCAGAGATATGGCTTGGTTTTCACTCAAGCTTACAACATGAATCCGTATAGGATTATATTTCAAATTTAAAAAGGGAGGGTCGGTGCCTCTCCTTCTCTGAAATCCACGCTGATGTGCTGAAATGTTGGCGCATTGCTAAGGTGGAGCGATGCTCCTACATCAAAACACTTGAAGCCTGAAGAGATGAGAGTCATTGATATATAAGTGGACACTTGTCAACAGATCGTGAGCTCCGGGTAAATTTGTTGTGGAGTTTCAGTTGAGAACTGAGACTGCCGAACCTTGAAGCCCCGAAGTGATTCAGAGCCGTCAGATCTATGAGATACGTGGCATAGATCCATGAACTTTAGGTAAAGTCTCGAAGTAATCCTCGATCGTTAGATCAAGACGACATGCAGCAAAAATCTGCATACTTTGCGGGGAGAGAAAAGTTGAGAGTTGAAAAGTCTGAAGTCTGGATACGCGAAGGGATCGCAGTCGTTGATCTGAGGAGGAAACACATCAGTGGATTAAAGTCTTCGGATAAAATCCAAAGAAGGAAAGGGTTGAATCTTGAGAACTCTAGAGTCCGGAGTTCTGAAGTGATTAGCACCGTTGATTTCACAGGACAGGTGTCCACAGATCGTCATCTCCAGAGGATTGGAGTACGAACGAGAGCTGGGTTTGAAATTTCAAAACCTCGAAGTCTGGAATTGCGAAGAGATCATATATGTTGATCTCGAAGGGAAATACCTAGCCCGTGGATTTGGAAGACGTGGATCTGAACGGTCAGTTAAGGCAGTATCGTCAAGATCGCGAGATCGAGGATCCTGTAGCATTGCGGAGACAGGAGTTGCGCGGAGTTTAAGATATTAAGGGAGGGCCACAATCCAAACCATGATTTCATCAAGAGGACACGTGGAGGCTGGAGGAGCATTGCGGGCCCAAAAGAAGTTTGAATTTAAACCACTTGTGGCAGCGCCCACAATCACGTGATCATCGCCCAAGGTCATATAACGAGAGGGCTTATCCGAAAAGGAGCTAATGCCCAACACTCTGAGATTTCGAAGGAAAGCAAAAGGGAAGGTCGTGGGTTCCATTTAAACCTGCACCAACAAGACGAAAGGGCCTGTGTGTAGCCACAGAACGAGACCATTGAGGTTTCAAAGAGTCATTCGACCTGAGAATCGAAGATCCTTTGACCAGGAGGTCGCACAGCCCTACGGGGGAGTAGGGGGGCTGCATCAAGAAGTCAGAATGTGAGCCATTCCCATCCAAAAAACTGGTTGGCTCTCTAACACTGCATTTATCAACACATATCTTCCCCCCAGTGAAATAAACCGATTGCACCAGTGGCGGATTCGATTCTCAAACTTCAATATAAGCCACTGCCAATCCTCTGCCTTGTAGCTGTCAAGATTTAAAAGAATCCCAGGTATTTAAAACCATCCAGAATATTCATGATGTTGAAATGATACAAAACTTTCAAATCATCAAGATTTTCCTGTTGGACACCATAATGTAGGAAGGTGGACTTACTGTCGTTGATCATCAATCTCGTAGCATTGCAAAAGGCATTTATAATTTTTTGAATTTCCTGTCATTCTGAGATCGTTGCTCTGGACATTATAAGCACATCATCCTCAAAGAGTAGATGGAGGATCTTAATAATCCTAGAAACCTTGATTCCCGATAGCTTCCCTTCAGATTGAACTTTTTTAAGAGAAAGAATCAAGCCCTCCATCACAAGTATAAACAAAAGAGGCGACAATGGGCAGCCCTGTCGCAAACCTCTACCGCTTTTGAAGAAGTTAGTGGCCTCACCATTGATCAGGATAGTGTACTCTTTTGAGGCAACACAACCCATAATTCAATTTTTCATAAGAAGTCCAAAGCCACATTGAATAAGCATAAACCTCATATAGTCCAAGTTTGTGCAATCATAATCCTTTTTTAAATCTAACTTTGGGATGATAGCTTGAATTTATTTGGCCTTGATATTATGAAGGCATTCATCTGTTGTCCCTATTGCATCTAAAATCTATCTGCCCTTGAGGAAACCAAAATGTTCTTTAGACAAGGTGAAAGACAGAATTGGCTTGAGTCTCCTCACAATTACTTTTGCAATAATCTTGTAGCATAAATTACACAATGCGATAGGACAGAAATCGTTGAAAGAACTAGGATTGTTTACTTTTGGAATCAGGGCCATGAAAGTAGAATTGATCGATCAGTAAACTTCACCTCGAATCCTAGTTTCCTCCAAAACAATAAGAAAATCTTGACCAACCAAATCGAAGAAGTGTAGGAAAAATTCAACAGTCCACACATCAGGACCGGGACTTTTATCCTTTGTAAAACCTTTTAGAACATCTAAAATTTCCTCAATGGTGCAAGGATTATCAAGAGTTGTTACTTCCTCCTCCAATACAAGCCTAGGATACAACCGAATAGTAGCTAACTAATCTCTAAGGTTATTCTTCCCTGTTTCCTAAAAGAAATAATTAAATTAAGATATCGCTTCATCCTTTATGGCCTCCTATCCTGAATGAACCTATCCATCTTCATCTGTTATACCCCAGATGTGTTTTTTGTTTCTCCTGTAGCTCGCATAATGATGAAAGAATTTGGGGTTATTATCTACACTCTTAATCCAGATAGCCCTGCTATTTTGGCACCACCGTTCTTCCTCATCCATCAGATATTTGTTGCGCTCAGACTCTATGAACATCAATCGTTGTTCGAATTCTGCAGAGTGTGTTCCTTGATTTTTCTGAATATAGAGCATTGCTCTTCCATCTTTTCCAATTCTTTATTATCCCATAGGATTTTTTCTTTCGACCAAATTTTTACTCATTGTTTTAGAAGTGAGATATTCTCAACTAATCTCCTTTGCACCCCTTCAACTTGTTGAAACTGTGCATCATTCCAAACTTCACAAGCTAAATATGCAAAGGATTCGTCATGCAACCAAACTGGATTAAACTTGAAAGGGTGAGCAACCGTCGGAATCCCAATGTCCAGTTGTAGTAATATAGGGACATGGTCAGATAAATAAGGATATTCAACCCAAGATCTATACCTCATAGTTGGTACAATAAGATCCTCCTCCACAAAAAATCTTTCAAGTCTTTTAGCAATACTAGACTCTCTAGATCTACCATTACACCACGTAGGAGCCAACTCAACAGGAGCCAGATCCACTAAATTATTTTTTTCAAACAAATCCCTGAAGAAGACTGCCAATGGATCATTCAAAGTTGTTATGCCCCAAATATCATCAAAATTTAACGTGAAATTCATGTCCCCTGCCATAATCAAGTCAACATGAGCTAACAGTCCCATGTCTTCCACTTTTTTCCATAAAAGCTTGTGGCCTGTGCATGGGCTGTAAACATTCAAAAGTGAAAGATTCATTTTATCCACTAAGCTGGAACCTAACAAGAAAATAACGCTGCAAATCAGGACAGGAAACAAATAAAAAAAAATGAGGGTCCCAAGACACCAGAAGGCCACCCGAATTTCCCACTGAACTAACAGCACAAGACATCCACTCCAATGTGAGTGAAAACATGAAGTGCCTAGCCTTCTCCTCATACACTAGAGTCTCTTGTAGAAATATAACATTGGGTAAAGTTTTTGTGATAAGTCTATGCATAGAGGCCATCTTTAGGGGTCCTCCTACCCCTCTAATATTAATGGAGAGAAGGATCGTGATTTTTCCCTTGCAAGGGATTTCATGCCTCTAAGCGCCCCCTGATCAATGGTTGTAGAAAGCTGGTTAGCCGAAAAGGAAAGGTTCATTCCCAATTTTTTGCGAATGCTTCTAGTTTTTACAGGAGATAACTCAAGCCCCAAACCCCTCGACCATGAAAGGTCCTTCCCATTTGAGACTCCTAAACTGCCAGAAGCTCTAGAAGCATTGCTAGGCCCCGCGGAAACCACAGCTTCTTTCCCCAAGAAATTTTGGATCGGGATAGGACTAGCAACCTCTCTGTAGGATGGTACCAAGGCCGATAACATCCTATCCAATGATTGCTCACTAGAGACATGTTCTCCATAACCAGGTACAATAAGTGAATCCTCCTCCAACAAAATCTCAGGAAGGACATTGTTATTCACCAGATGGTTATCAACAGCGATGGGAGTGGACTCACACCAAACATTAGGCGATTCTGAGTTTACTAATACAGTCTCAGAAAGTAGAACCAAACTCTCTAAAACAATATCATGAACCATAGTCTTAATAGTCGTCGAAGGAAGGCTTGACTCCAAAGGAAAGAAAGTATCAAGGTGGTCTCTTTCCCACGTCGATAAAGTGAAATACAAAGATGGAACGTAGTGTCTCAACTTACCAATTAAGGTGTTGTTCGAAGATGTTGGTCTGTCCATATCCCACACTCCTGAAAAAGCTTCCTTCTCCTGCTCCTCCATCTCCTGAGAGTAACAGTTTGTAATATTCTCCTCTGAGGATTCCTCATCAATAGATGCTTCATAAGTGTGATGACAATCCTTTCTTAGATGACCAGTTTGCCTACAGCGTGAGCAACGGAAGGGTATTCCCAAATAATCTAATCTATGGACTATAAGAAGTCCCTTCCATTCAATCTAAAATGTTTCTAGCAGTCCAGCATGTATGTCCACTTCCACGAGGACTTTAGTCATCCTTTTTTCGGTGGACTGTAAAGTGTCCTCGTCGACCTTAATAAAACATCCCAAGACATTTCATATAGCCTCCATAGCTTTTGCATTCCACAACTGTAGCAGAAGACCCAGGAGCAGGACCCAGAGGTGATGGTAGCTAAAATACTCCATCGTCAGGTCAAACCTTATCCGATACCTCTTTAACATGAGGCTGCCACCCTCAAATGCCCAGAAATTTTCTAAAATTTGAGCATAGTCTTCCAGGGTTTTGAACACAAAGCCGAACCATCCCCTCAGAAAAGTCAAAAGCACCAGGGAATAACCCAAAAGGGGTTCCCAGGTATCACGCGTCCACTCCAAGACAGTCAATTTGCAAAGCATACGGTAAGCCAACCTACCTACCAGTGCACACAAAGCAAGAGAACAAGAATCTTCAAGTCCCACATCCAAGCACAGAACCATTTTGATTTTGGTTTGTTTTGGCTTCCACGCTTGCATAGTGCGCTTTGGAGTAAACTGCTTCCCCAACTAACCACCTCCCTTGTTCTCCAAAGATTGAGCGTTGTGAGTAGTATTCAGACCAGTCTCAAATGTGATTTTTCCTTTTAAACATTACACCTTTTCGTTACCAACAACAGTTAAAACTTATGAAGATGCACTAGGAAGAAAAGAAGCTTCCTTGCAAAGGGAAAGACTCGGCGATGAAGACTAGTGTAACTGCTTTGAAACAATGGTAGTGGATGAAGGAAACTCTACCAAAGGTGTTAATGGCTCACATAAATTTGCATTTAGTAAAACTATACTACCCTAACGCTTACAAATCTCATCCACTGTTGATAGGAAGCTCGCCTGATCCCAAGGCTCCTCGTCTACCACACCCAAGTGGGTGTTGACCTCACCCTCCATATCTGCGAGCCTCCCTACCTTAAAAATATTGCCATCTCAGAAGAAAACCGTTTAAACAAACTAAGGTTCCAACTCTCCAGGATTGATAAGATGTAAGATGTAGGGTCAGTAGTAAAGAAAGGAAAAGACAGCAAACCCAATCATAAAAGACCAATGTCCTGGCACCACATATCCTGTCAGTTCGGAAGCCCAGGTAGTTAAGAGGTCTTAAAATCTTGTCAAGCCCAGAGGTTTGTAGGCAAGAGGAAGAAAAGGAGCCAGACCGCTAAGTCTAAGGGTCTGTGAGACTGGCATAAGATCTGGTTAAGAAGGTATAACCACCCACCTAAGAAAACAACACCTCCCAAATCTGCTAAAAACTTTCATCAATGGTAAAGCCTTTGAATCCATTGTATGTTCTTCGGCCAACTGCAAAGAAAAGGGTCATACTCCATGAAACCTGCAACTCTAGGTTATTTCCCGCCTAAACCATATTTGAAATTTTTCTTCAGCTCTCCGTTTGCATGGCTCCAAGGCCTCCAACACTTGCCCTTGATATTCCATATCAATGTATGGAAACATTTAGAATATATGTAGATTAATATACCTTTTTCAAAGTTAGTGAATTTCTCATATTGGTTTTCATGATGACCTTTTGTGTTATATCTACATGTACTTGATTTGCAAGAGTCAACTAAGAATTTAACATACTTTGACTACATTATAGAGCTAGATTGGAATGTACACAAGCTTCTAAGCTTTAAAACTGAAAGACATATGTGCAACATGGCCATAAGAGGTAATGTTGCTAGAGAGCATTTTCCTAGAATTTGTGAACCTCCATCTAGTAGCGAAGCAATAGATGCAATGGTAATATACGTTTTTTTAGTAGCTTTACTAGTAGTTTGTAGTTATTCTAAATGAAAATTGAGAGTTGAAAGATTTAGTAGAAAATCAATTAATATACGGTTTTTTTAATTATTATTATGTGCAACTCTTCCATGATATGAATTTACATAATTTGTGAATATTATTGGTTTTATATATACAATATAATCGTGGATTTTTTTATCACTATAATGTATGTTTGGTCATGTATTGTTTCTAACATTAATATTAATTGTAATCTTAACTTACAAAGTAATAGCGGTGAAGTTGGTAATGCTCATAATATTGTAATGGAGACTCTTCCATCTCATCCCTCTACTACACATTAGAGGAAGAGAAAGAGGTATAGAATGACACATTTTTTAATGTATCACCCTTATAGCTTCCACTTCTTAATTTCCATGCCACTATGTCTAATAGCGATGAGTCAAGTGGTAATGGTAGAGATGTGCAACATGGGGACAACAATGTAACCATGCATAGTGAAGATGAAAGTTTGCATTAAATAGATGCTATAAATAAATTGTTATATGATACTTATGAAAGGGGGAACATCCATATAGGTGAAGAAGGTCTAGCCCATGGCATTGAACTAGAGCAATTAACACATTTTGCACAAACACCTCTTTTCCTAGAGGATAGTAAACCAAGGTGTTCTAAGTTGTTTGTTGGTATAATGTTTTACAGTTTGAACGCAACATATGGATGGTCAGACATTAGCTTTACATCTTTCTCAAGGTAAAATTTTTAGAATACACACACACACACACATTATGGCTTTTTATGTTTCATGCATTTTATGCATTTTTTAATTTTTGCATCAATTACGAAAACCAATTAACGGTAGTTGTGTATACATAATGTAGAATAAATTGTTTCCATCAAATAATGTAATCCCTAGTTCATGTAGAGACAAGGAAATTGTTGGGTGATTTGGGTGATGAATACAAAGTATATCATGCATGTAAGAAGGATTTTTTTATATATAAAGGAATATATGAAGATGTGTTATCACGCCAAGTTTGTCCATATGTGACACTCGAGAACTGTGCAGGCTCTTAGTTTAGGTGTCACGTGATTACCTAGGTAATTCTTTGATGCCCATGCAAATCATGTTTCACCAAAAATGCATTAAATTCTATGGTCCATTAAATTTCATGGTTGATTCATACAAATTTTTGACCTTGGAATGCTCATTTTAGTCTAATCCTTACAATCAAGGTGGATTACTTGAGTAATACAAGTCAACCATAGTAGAATTCAAGGTGATCGCATGCCCAAGATTTGTCAAGGATATCCATTGTCCCTTCATTTCCTCCTCTGGGAAATTCTATAAACAAAGACCTCCTCCAACCATTTTCACAATATTTTTCATCTTAATTTGATGTTGTTGTGATTGTGCCAAAAAAGTGAGAAGTCCCTTGCTTCCACTCACTAATGTGGAAACAAACTGACATCACTTATCTTGAGTTTCACTCTCTAATGTGGAAACAAACTGACATCACTTATCCTTATGTCCTCTAAATTGTCCATTACATAAGGATAAGTGATGTCAGTTTGTTTCCACATTAGAGAGAGGTGATTGGAGGATGTGAAGGACCCTCCCACATAGAGATCATGGAGACCACATCTACAAGACTCCACTTAGGTGATATCATTCATGTTTTTATTGCCTTTCCATTGGG
>JASDQU010244176.1:45868-56917 GCA_032191745.1 Picea mariana | reverse complement strand
AATGCATATTTGAATGGTTATTAGTTAGTATACATGCTTAGGGGATATACTTGATGGATTTTCTTTATTTTACACTTGCTTCTTGTCTACCTTAGTCCAACAACTAGCTAAAAAAGGCCTTTTGGTACACTAACATTGAAAAGCCAACAATAGAATGGTGACCATATTGGTGATTTGATAAACAAATCCCATCATTGGTCATGTTTTACACTTTATCCCTTTGCTAAGTAGTTTATAACTTCATCTAGATTGTTATTAGGCTCCAGCACACAACTACAAGACCCCATTTTTTTCCAAAATTGTAATATTTTTCATTTTTATCACTTCTAGAAAACTATGCAGCCATTGAAACTTGCACAACTGCATAGAATCTAGTTTAGACAACCACATAGTTCAAGAACTCTGCACTGCATGGTCCACCAGTGTGCATAGTTTTCACTCTATGTAGGGTTTTATCCTAATGTATAATCCACTTGAAATTTTATTTTTTAGGCCCATGTGCTCACTAAAGGAGTAATTTATGCATGTTAATTCTGTCACCAATTGCAATTGCCTTACTATTATCGTTTTTTCAAAACATTTCTCAAAGTTAAGGAATTTATGCTAATAATGAAACAAATCATTTATCTCAAGCACTTGTCATTTTCATTTTCTCCTTTTCCACAGTTTACATTTCATTGTCTTCCTTTCAACATTTCGATTTCAATTTTTCACATCAATTATGCACACATCGAAGGACACAAAGACTCTTCCATATTAGAGTATGCTCTTCGCATTGCACTCTTAGATATTTTGGTGATTTAAAAACAGTTGGGAGAGTGTCATACCTCCTTCATTACTCCTTAAAAGACAATAGGCTTGGCTCATGCCACTAAGCCAAGATTTTTAAAATCAACCAATTTAATCTAACCAACTCGATACTCCCTTGAGGAAACAAAACAAATTATAATATAAGTGGACCATGGATTTATGCATCCAAAAAACACTCCAAAATTGTTTCTCATTGAAACATAGGTGTTGCCCTAGGGAGCTTGAATCCCTTTGTAGCAAGTGTATTTTCCATACAAGAGACATGCCATTTTTTTGGTGTCAATGTTAAGGTTGGACCAATGGATTTCTATGAGTCTCCCAACTTGTTCAAATTGATGCATTGCCTAACCTGTTAGGCTTGTAATCCTTTCCCCATGGCTTACAAAGAGGCATCCAAGTGACCAATATTAGGTTTACCTCCAGTTTAATTTTGTGGGATCAAGAGGGAACCTAAGATAGATAGTGAGAACACCCTTGGATTTCATCTCCTTAGCCGTAGCTTATTATAATTTCTCATTCTTACCTTCAATTCCCTTGCTCGATGGACTTCATCACTATTGTTTGAAACATTTAGAAGGCCCTTTTCAATGACTACATATTTCTTATGCTTCATTAGCATGTCTTAGGCATGTGATTGTTTCTTTCACCAAGAAAACTATTCAAAAAAAACATATCATTGTCATCATTGGAAACACATTTGAAAACCATTGGTTACACCACATATGTACTTGTTCCCTTTGTAGACATCATTTTGATAACATATTAATACAACACACTACTTTAATTAAGTACTCTCATAACCAAGGTAGGAATCAAAATCATGTCATTCACATCCAATTTGAACCTTTCAGACTTATCACATCTCATTAATGACCCTATCCACCATGATGCTACTTGTCTAGCCATGCATACCAAGTTTCCATTAGATACACCCAAGTTTGAAGGTTGTTCTAGAGAATACCCATTAAACCATGTGATGACCTTTCATCGACAATGTTTCTCCAACAATATTATGGAATATTGTGTTCATCTTAGGTTGTTCCAATGAACCCTCACTGAGATCACTACTAAATGGTATATTGAACTTTGTTTGGGTGCCCATGACACCTTTTCATCCACTGCCATTTTCTTCTTGACCTTCCATGACACTTGAGTCAAGATCCTTACCATGTGCCTCCAAACTAGCACCACCCATATCACAAACCATATCCATGAGTGGCACCATTGACATAGCATGTGTAAGAATGACCTTAAAGACCCATACTCATTAATTATTTTTTGTAATCACTCCTCCCCCCCATTGAAAAATATATGTCCACCACCATGCCTAAAAATACAGAAGAGGTTATCCTAAAATCCCAATAATTTGACCTTATTACACATAATTACAGTACTTGTATACCATCATCCCTTACACCCTTCACACGAACCACCTTAAACTTTGGGGGAATCCCATATTGTGGATGGTAATATTGGGTTAGATTATGTCTCCTTGATGTGGAAATTTGGTATCATGTCCACATCCCCTTGTACTAGTCATTACGAACACCATCATGGCCATCCCAACCCTTCTTATAGAAAGGCTAGTAACTATCTTGGTGAATATGGTCCATCCTATGGTAGCTACAACTATTGTAGTTCCCCTCCCCTTCTCTTATGAAAATCCTCTACCTCATAATCCCTATTTATCCTTTCTAGTTCCTCCATAAGGACAATTCATTCACTTTCCTCTCTTTCCATCATCTAATGTTAAATTGGTCAACCCTTCCTCCCAACCTAGTCATATTTTTGCACAACATAGTCCACTAGGCTAAGATAATCAAAACTTACCAAATAAGGGTCAAGAGAGGAAGGACCAAAATAAATACATAGGGTAAGGGGGAAACCAACAATGTGACCCTAATCATGTTGAGGAAACCCTAGCCAAGATCAAGGCTGACAATGTTAGAGTCATACCAACTAGTTATGGACCAATCATCCTTGCATTATTTGTGGGATATATAGCCATTACACCCATCATGTTGGAGGTTAAATTATTGTGAGGATTAAGGGATAAGTAGAATAACAATCCTTGACTTCGGAATTTTCACCCCCCATAGGGGTGCCTTAACCCTCAACCACTTGCAATATTACCACACACTTTCCCCCGATAACATTTAATGGCATGTGATTGGGATTCTCCTTCAACATTTTCTTATTCTAGTTCATCACAAGATGGAGACCCTTCTTCCCAACACATATACATGAACTCCACCATCAAAGGTACTAATCCTTTTCCATCCCTTGTTGACATCGACCGTAACATCTCCAAATATTCTTCATTACTTGGGGTTTACCTTTGTAGTTCTCCCTAGGATAATTATATCAGATCATCTCCCATCCACACCATATCCTCTTTCATTGATTCACCACCCCTCCCATTCAAGACACCTTCGCATAAATTTCAATTCATTCTTATTCACCCTAAGGAACCATTTATTTCCTCTATATCATTGTCACCATCATCAAGCAACAAAGTGTCATCCACTAATTAGTCCCCTCTTTCAAATACCATCCATCTAGAGAACCTTATAAAATGGATTCCTTTATCTTCCCACCACTTGGTTTAGTTGGGACCCATATCATGGAATTCTTGAGTTGAATTTAGACACACTTATTTAGAATATCTCCTTCCCCCATCTCACAAGCCTTCCACTACTAATCTGGATTTATGAGTGAAACAAATGAATAACATATTGAATACAATAACACAGAGATACAGAGAACAACAATAGATATCCAATGAACAATAACTTCTATTGAATAAATAAAATAGGTTGAAACTGTAAAACTACAGAACTGAAAACAACTTTCTCGAATGGTGGTAGTTATCTTTGGAAAGATATATGGCTACTATGCACATCTGTCTGAGCAAAATTATTACAATGAGGCTCCAAATGCCTTTTTAACATTACTCGTGAATTCCAAAACCCTATACATCCAAAAACCTAACCCTATGAGATGAAACGCCAAAACTTATGTGGGCCCCGATGGGTAAGTTGGTACCTCAAATTCCTGGGGTCATAACATTTGCATACGACCTTCGTTTTAGGCACGTGATAGCCCGTTGGAAATGAATTTTCAAGAACTACACCTTATGTTGTCAAACTCTGACTCCATCCACAATTTTACTGTGGCAAGCTAAAAAACATTGTTTAGGGACCCAAAACGGCCTTAGAAATACATAAATATGTACTGACATGAAAAGTTCCAAAACAAGCCAGTTGGATTAGGTGGGGGGGCACCAATCTCCACCTGGAAGCTGTGTAGGGCTTCAGACAACCCCGGAAGCATAGAACCCACAATTACAATGAATTACAAAAGAACGTTTTGAACTAAAAACTCTCAAGAGGAGCAAGTTGGAATAGGTGGGTGGCCACCAATATCCACCTGGATCAGTCCTCCCCCCTTAGGAATCAATGGTCTCCATTGCATTGATTTCCTTCATCAAGTGAGGAAATTTCTGTTGATATTGGCTCCGGGTGAGCCACTTGCCTTGGTGTAGAAGTTGCCCTGCCTTGACAACCTGATAAAGTTGGATCCTTTGTTGGTGAGTGCCCTTGACCTATGTGTCCACTATCTAATCAGTGGATGCATGTTCCATGCAGTCAGGTTTGAGATCTGTTGGTGTCAATTGTTCTACAATCTCCAAGGTGTCCAGTAATGGTGGAAAATATGGCTAGAGGAGGTCCACATTGAACATTGGGTGCAATCCAAGGAAGGGGGGAGTGTTGAGCTCAAAATCATTGTCACCCACAACCTTAGTGATAGTGTAAGGCCCATAGCAAAGTGGGAAGAGATTTCGATGGGGATATGTAAGGTGTTCTTTCTACAAATGTAACCAGACCTTGTCTCCCACTTGAAATTTGTGTGGTACCCGGTGTTGATCATGGCGTTGCTTGTACTTAGAATTATCTTTCTACAAAATCTCATGGACCTATTGGCATATGTGATGAATCCTCTCAATGAATTTGGTGTCTTTGTTGACCTCAGAATGAACATGGGAAGAATCTTTCTATGTGGTTGCAAGAGGTAGTGCAACATCAATGGGACCCAAGGGTTGGAATCCCAACCCCACCTAAAAGGGGATATGGAAGGTAGAGCTATGGAGAGCTCTGTTGTAGTTGAGTTGAACATAGGGAAGACTCTCATCCCATATACGTAGATTCTTATAGTTATACATGTGCGAGATGTGCACAATCATCTGATTGACGACCTATGTTTAGCCATTATTTTGAGGGTGGAAGGCAATGGATTTAGTGAGCTTGGTGTCCAACAGTGACTAGAGAATCAACCAAAATGTGCTAAGGAACCTATTTTTCCTTATCGGAGATGATGGTCTATGGTATCCCAAAATGGACCCACACTCGTTCAAAGAAGAGCTTGGCACTATCTGTCGCTATGATGCTCTTCTTACAGGCTGTGAGAATGCCCATCTTCGAAAACAAATCAACCACCACAAATATGCAATCATTTCCTTTCTTGGTGGATGGAAGGTCAGACATGTAATCCATCGAGATGGATTCCCAAGGCCTCTTGGGAATAGGAAGAGGGGTGTATAATCCTTGCTTCTTGATGGTTGGCTTGGAAATGGCACAGGCAGTGCAAGATCTGATATACTTGTTGACGTCCTGTCGAAGTTTTGGCCAGTAAAAATGTTTCTATAGAATGGCCACATTTTTCTCCACGCCAAAATGTCATGCCATCCAACTGTAGTGAGCCTCCCAAATCAGCATTGCTTTTCATGCTTGCTTGCAGGAACACAAAGATGGCCCATATGGCATAACATTCCATCCTGAATGTGAAATTTGGTGACATTTGCACATGTACCCAAGAGTTGATAGGTTGTGGTGAAGTCAGTATCTCGCTAATAAAGTTGGGGCCACTTAGATGCCTCATTCCCATAGGAATGGAGCACGGTGGTGAGTGCAGCCACAGGAGGACAATTGAGGTATTCAGCGACACGATTTGTGCTCCTTGTCTTATACTTGATATTGATATGGAACTGTTGCAAGTATGTGGACCATTTTTTATGGCGGACGTTCTGAAACTTCCCTTGTGTCTGTATGAATTGCAAATGCTTGTGATCAATGTGGATGATTGTCTCATTTCCCATAATGTATTGTTTCCATTGACAACAGGTTTTCACAATGGAATACATTTCCTTGTCATAGGTGGGGTATTTTCAGATGGTATCTGAGAGTATCTCACTATTGTATTGGATGGTCATGTTGAGTGAGAACTGCGCCTACAACATAGTCGGATGCATCAGTCTCAATCTCGAACAGTTGTTGCAGATCGGGTAAGTACATTACTGGAGCTAAGGACAAACGATGCTTCATATCATCAAATGATCATTGGTGTGCCTTCCCCCATGCGAACTTTACCCTTCCACTGCCCTTTGTCACTTGGCTAAGGGCCCATGCAATATGGGAGAATCCCAACACGAACCGTCGGTAGAAGTTGGCAAGTCCCAAGAAGCTTCGAAGCTCAGTTAGTGTGTTTGGGGTTGGCCAGTCATGGATGACTTGGATCTTAGCTGAATCCACATGGACCCCATGCTCATCAACAATGTATCCCAAATATTGGACTATGTTCATGCCAAAGGAGCATTTTTCCAAGTTGGCATATAGCTTGTGTTGTTGCAAAGTGCTCAAAACCTGTTGAATATGTTGCATGTGCTCCTCCCAAGTTCTTTTGAAGATGAGGATGTTATCCAGATATACCACCACAAAAGAGTTGTTGAAGCGTCTCAATACATCATCCATCAACCTCATGAAATTGGTCGGTGCATTTGTTAAGACAAAGGGCATGACCAACCATTCGAAGAGACCTTCTTTATATTTGAAAGTTGTCTTCCATAAATCAGTCAGTTCGATGAGAACTTGGTGGTAGCCAGACTTTAGGTAAATCTTGTTGAAGAAATCCCCCCCCCCTGAGTTGGTCAAGAAGGTCATCAATTCGGGAAATTGGGTGTCGATTCATGACTGTAATTTTGTTTAATGCTCTGTAATCAATGTAGAGCCGCCAAGTCCTATCTTTCTTCTGCACCAATACAATCGGGCTTCTGCAAGGGGAGGATTTAGGTCTGATGTGCCCCTTTTGAAGCAACTCTTAGATTTGACACTTGATTTCGTCATTTTCCATCAACGAGCGACGATAGACTGGTCCATTATGCAGAGGTGCATCAGGGGTTAGATAAATTGGATGCTTGAATTAGTTGTGCTTCGATACCCCGATGGGTGAGGAGAAGATGTATCTGTCCTCTTCCATGATCCTGTCCACTTGCTTCTACTACAAAGAGAGGCTTTGTGTAGAGGCCATGGATGTGGAGGTGACCTTTTTCTTACTATGAGCATGGATTACAAAGAAGATGAACTTCCCAGTCTATGAAATGACCTTACTGCATTGCTTAGCAGATATTAAAGAAATAGCGGTAGGCAGCGCTACCTCTAGTATCCTATACAATTGTCTACCGAAAGAAATAATAACACTGCGGGGTCTAGACTCATACACAGCATGTCGCTTCCACAAATATCATTGTCTTAAAATAACATCACAAAATTCAAGGGGAGAAATATCACACAATACATAGTCTTTGAAGGGATTGACATCGTAGGGCAGACAACACTGTTGTCTAACGCGGAGATCTCTTCCTTGGTGAAGCTAGCCAATGGTGTAGGGTTGTGGGTGTGATGCCATCGACAGGTCCAGCCGCTTGATGACCTCTATTGATATCAGGTTCTTCTGACTATTTCTATCGGCATTGAAATGAAGTGGAGCCCCCTTTACCCACTTCTATGAGTTAAAGAGGCATTCCCCTTCCTCTGGTTCTTTTGGTTCGCTTGGTTGAACTTTGGTGCTAGTGACAGTAGTGTTGGGTTCAGCATTGATAATCTTCTTCCCTCCTTCTGGATTTGATTCGGAGTTAGAATATGCCTCTGACTCAGAAGCTCTCATCTCGGCCACTAGTGACTGCTTGGAGCGAAATTCTCCATTGTTGTGCCAAGGGATTTTATGGTATTCACACCACTTTCATGTGTCCTTCTTCGACTTCTCATTACCCTTTTTATGTTGCAACTTGGACTAGTTGTCCTGAGAGTGGCCATATTTGATCTGTCCCTTATTTTGTGGGTTGGGGTTGCCTTTTCCATGTTTCGGCTATGAGGAGTTTGAATATCCAAACTCGTGCCTCTTATGCTTAAATTTATGCTCGATCTTGACAGCATATCTATAAGCCGCACCTAATGATGCGATGTCTAGAAACTCGATTTTTGTTTGAATGTATGTATGTAGATAGTCACGGTATTTGAGCACCAGATGTCGTTCAGAGTCTTTGATACCCAATTTGATGTGCAAGGTATAGAAAATATTGGTGAAATCTCATACTGTCTGGTCTCTTTCCTGACGCAGCGTGGTCCATCTTGTGTATTGGTCCTCATAGCTTCCAACATGGTAGTATTTTTATTTAATGGAATCCTTGAAGGAATCCCATGTGGGGCGACCTCAAATATTGCAGATTCCTCTATGGCCCTTTTCTCAGAGTAAGTATCCCACCAGTCCTTAATATGGGGGACGGCCTTGAGGAGTGCAAAAGTAATATTTTCCTTGTCAAAAAAATTGTGGACCGAAAAATACCCTTCAAGCAGATTCAGCCATTTATCTACAGCATCTACATTCATCAGTCCTTCAAACAATGGAATATCAAAATTTACTTGTACCTTGAAGGTGTTACATAGCCTCTTGATGAAGATGCATCTCCTGTGGGCAACCGTCGAAGGATCTGTGCAAATTTGTCCATCATTTCGTTCCTTTGTCTCGCAAGGGCTTCCTCGAGCAAAATTTTAAAAGGATCTCCTTATCCACCATCTTTCTTTTCGTCCCCCATGGGCTGTTTTCAGGCTCGGCATGGCCGATCTTAAAGGCTCGACTGGTTCAAGTCCCAACTTCTTGTACCCAGATCTTGTCGGGGACATGCACGAAGAAAAATAAATGAAGAGCACGAAGAAAAATAAATGAAGAGCAGACCGCTATGATACCACTGATATAGATTTACGAGTGGAACGAAATGAATAACATAATGAATACAATAACACAAAGATATGGAGAACAACAACATATATCCAGTGAACAATAACTTCTATTGAATATATAAAATAGGTTGAAACTGTAAAACTGCAGAACTAAATATAACTTGCTCGAATGGTGGTAGTTATCTCTGGGAAGAGATGTGGCTGCTACGCGCATCCGTCTGAGAAGAATGATTACAATGAGGCTCTAGAGGCCTTTTTAACATTACTCGTGAATTCCAAAACCCTAGACATCCAAAAACCTAACCCTAGGAGATGAAATGCCAAAATTTATGTGGGCCCTGATGGGTAAGTTGGTACCTCAACTTCTCGGGGTCGAAACTTTTGCATACGACCTTTGTTTTAGACGCATGATAGCCCGTTGGAAAAGTGTTTTCAAGAACTACACATTATGCCATCAAACTCTAACTCTATCTATAGTTTGACTATGGCAAGCCAAAAATACATTGTTTAGGGCCCCAAAAGGGCCTTGGAAGTACAAAAATATGTACTGACATGAAAACTTCCAAAATAAGTCAGTTGGATTAGGTGGGAGGCCACCAATATACACCTAGAAGCTATGTAGGGCTTCAGATAGCCCCGAAAGTGTAGAACCCACAATTACAAAGAATTACAGAAGAACGTGTTGAACTAATAATTTTCAAGAGGATCCAGTTAGAATAGGTGGGTGGCCACCAATATCCACCTGGATCAACTACACTACTAATTAGCTTGGTTTTCTCCCTCGTATCTTCGTATGGCGAACATTCAATTAGTAACTAGGATCCATCTAATATGCCAAATTAGAAGACAAATACTCATCCACATAAGAATAGTGGACATTTGGCAGAAGCTATGAATGTTTTGGGAACCTCTACCATTGATCCTAGCATATCCCCACCCATGCATCCACCAGACACTTTCTCTTGAACTCCTCATCCTTGTGCCCTTTTAACATATTAGGTCACTACATCCACCATTTACCCATGATCCTAGAGGTTCATGAGTTAGCTTGTGTTCCTTCCATTTTATGACTATCCTCCCCCACTCTACCACACCCCCCTACACATGTTGGAGGTGCCACTAGCCCCTAACATGTCCAAATAACCCCTCCACATAATTGTACCACCCCACTTCATAATAATCACTCTTGCACGATTTTTGAAGTATTTGATCATTATGCCCATGATTTTCCAACCCTTCCATCCATTTTCTAGTCCCTTGCTGCTATATGACAACATCCCCTTGCAATATCACCCTATTTTTCCTCTTGTGCAAGCTCTTCTTTCTCTATTTTTCCAAGCCTGCACTTGTCTTGACACCATATGTTTCTTACCAATCAAGTAATCACACCCTCTCCATTCATGATCTTGCTCATTCAAACTATTTCAAGCCTTTTTTGGTGATATTCAATCCATATCACCATTGTGGGATACCTTTTAGATCATATATTAATCCTTTATCCCATCTGTCAAAGGACCTCTATATAGATCTGTTTTTTTGTATTTATTTTGTGGACACTCTCACACCATGGGTTCTATTCTATGTGTGCATGATATCATCAAAGGTTCCATTTGTACATGCATATTCTCTACATTGATATCTAGGTATAGAATTTCGCTCTATAAATGTTTTCCTTTATCCTTTTTCACCTTTAAATTTTCCATAGGCTCCACCCCACCCTAGTGAGCTGCCTCACCACTATGAGCTTCCTTTTTACACGTATTATATTGTAGTGATTTTCCTCACATGGGTCACCGTATTTCAATGCACTTTTCCTTTTGACACTTATGTCATAAACCCCCCTTATAAGAAAACTTCACTCAAAGATGAACATTGCCAGAAACTCACCCCAAGTTTTATGCTCCTTATTCAATTCTCAAGCGAGTGGGGCTCGTGGCCTACCAGTTAGATATTCTCAATCACTCTAATCTCCATCAAATTTTCCATGTATCGTTCTTAAAAAAAGTGATTGGAACTAAGTGTCAGACTCAAACCAATCTCCCTGAGTTGGATGAAGAAGGGTCCATTTGGTTGTAGCCACAAGCAATCTTGGACCAGTACAAGTGTCGTCTCTGTCGGCGCACCATCAAGCAATTTTTAGTTCAGTGGAAAGATACACCACCAGAAG